>JALHLI010000006.1:5307205-5372205 GCA_023349425.1 Anthopleura sola | reverse complement strand
ACCCCTGGGCTGATCTAAGTCAGGGCATGGCTAACTCACAGATCAAACCCTGAAACAACCTCTGGACTGATCTAATTCAGGGCATGGCTAGCTCACAGGTTGAACCCTGAAACAACCTCTGGACTGATCTAATTCTGGGCATGGCTAACTCACAGGTTGAACTCTCAGCTGAAAAAACCTGAAGTTAGCCTGATAGGTTTTGCGGAGGAAGATAAACCGGAGAGTGCTTTGAATCAAAGGGTTAACAAACCCAACAACTAACAAAGGGAATTTAGGATTGAGTTCAAAGACCCCAGAATTTTATATTTGTTTATTGTCTGATTACTTCAGATGGTGCTGCTGTTTGCAAGTGTTTGGTGGGTTACACTGGTGATGGGATCCGTTGTCATGGCAATCTTATCCAGGTATGCGAGTGAAATCTCTCTAGACAACATAAGGACGCATGGTTTTTGCGTAAGAGTGATAGTGTTGCATATAACAATTTAAGGGGCCCTTCATCGTAGGTTTCTACCTTTCTCCTCCCCGCGCACACGCACGAGTCAGAACTCGCAACATCGTGCGCAGCAAGGTTTCAGTCGATTACAGCTTCAAAAGTTGAAACATTAAACACTATTGCGCGGATGTGTGCCCCTGTAAGACTCGATATGTTCGATGACTGTCTAACAACTGTCTTTATTGCGCGGATGTGTGCTCCTGTAAGACTCGATATGTTCGATGACTGTCTAACAACTGTCTTTACTACGCGGATGTGTGCGCCTGTAAGACTCGATATGTTCGATGACTGTCTAACAACTGTCTTTACTGCGCGGATGTGTGCGCCTGTAAGACTCGATATGTTCGATGACTGTCTAACAACTGTCTTTACTGCGCGGATGTGTGCGCCTGTAAGACTCGATATGTTCGATGACTGTCTAACAACTGTCTTTACTGCCTGTTTAGTCTTTAGAGAACACTGTCAAAGTATCGTCATTTTACAAGGTAATTTACTATATTTATTTTCATCACTATCATCATTATCACCATTACCATCATCAGTCATCATCATTATCATCATCATTGTTTTAATTTTCCTTTGTCAATTCACAGGTCCTACATCATCTGACGACGTCAAGAGAAGGGCAGGTTTTGTTCACAGATCTGCAGACAAACTCTGAGAGATTCACTGTGTTTGCACCCATAAACAGCGCCGTCAAAATCAAGGTGACAAGCCGAAACCTGTTACAAAAATCTAAGGAAAAAAACGATTCCAAATATAATAGTTTACCTGTGTTACAGCGCTTTCAAATCACACGCGCGAATCGCCGTCGCTACAAAATACGGTTTTGGTGGACGTCAATCAAATTCTATCGGTGTCAGGTGTTTCCATGAAACCTTCGGAAAACACAAAGTTATCAAGTCGTAGAAACGCCTTGATTGACGTCCACCAAAACCAACTTCATCGCGACAGCAAATTGTACGATTTCGCGGTGTCCGCTAAATAGAGGGTCTTTTTACTGTCATTATACTTGGGACCGTGCGTCTGTCCGGTTTAAGAAGGGTGTGTCCCGCTTAATGGAGGTTGTACACTGATCAAATATCGTATTTTCTTTACGTAAAGGGATTTAACTTGACTGTTGTCAAGAACCATATCGTACCATCCAGGATCAAGCTATCCCTCTTATCCAACGTAACTACAGTGACCAGCTTACTGGGGACCAAAATAACGATAAGAAAGGCAGCTAATGTGAGTTACTAGACCTATAGAACCCTTGCAGCATGTGGGAATGCAGCTCAATTTGGAGGGCAAAACAATAGGTTCCAATGCTCAGGAGATTGAATTTTTTGTTTGTCCTCCAAATTTAGCTGCCATGACGTCACGTGAATGTCTTGGGCATAATATTTTTCTATTTTAGAATTTTAAATTGTCTCAGGCGTTACTGGTGAATAAGGTAATAATACCTAAGGGAATGCATGTGGTCTGAAATGGGAAAACATTACGCCTAAGCCGTGGATAGGTCTATTTATCTGCAACTATTCGATCAAAGAATTACGGGCGCAAGCAGTTTTTACCCAAGCGCACCGTCGTCCTCAAGGCTGACATGTTCACCATTAAGTGAAAAAAACTATAAATCTCGTCCTGTTGATAGCGCAGACGACGTAAACATCTGCACGCCGATGGAAAGAAAACGTTCATGCGCGCGTTGTCGTCTTAATAAACCATGTCTTTTTTGCTGTGTTCAGGGTGATATATCGATCAATGGCGCAGCTCATGTTCTAACAGATATCCAGGCTACTAATGGTGTCATCTTTGTCGTGGATCAAGCTGTACCGGTAAGAACTCTAATTCATGTATTATCATCAAGTATCATAATTGTCAGCTAGTCAGTTAGTGTGTTGTAGTCACAGTCAGTGGTTCGTCAGTCGCTCATTCAAGCGGTCGGTAGGTCAGTTGGTTGGTCAGTCAGTGTGTCAGTCAGTCAGTCGGTCGGTCAGTTAGTGCGTTGGTCAGTCATTGGTTCGGTCGATCGGTTTGTTGAACGGTCATCCAGTTATTCAATCAGTCAGCATGGTCGAGTGGTCAGAGCGTTGGATTCGCAATCCGGTGGTGCCGGGTTCGAGCCCCGCTCTGGCCACTAGCTGAGACTGTATTTGTCCTGATTTCGATTAGGTCAAATTCAGTTTCTCGACCATGCTTGTCTCCTTGCCAGTTGGGATTCTTAACACTTTATGTTCATATAATTTGTCTTTATTATAAAGGCGCTGTATAAATATATATATTTTTTCATCATCTGTCGGTCAATACGGTTTAGTCTTATTCATTATATTTTATTTCTTACAGATTACTGGATCACCAACACCAACACCACCTCCAACAACACCAAAACCCACTACAACACCAAAACCCACTACAACACCAAAACCTACTACAGCACCTCGCCCTACAACAAGAACTACACCTTCAACACAACAGCCGGCAACGGTGAGAATAGGATAGTAATGTGCCTCAGAATATTCACGAACATTGTTCTTCTTGTTCTCTGTTTTTATTCGTCTATCCATTTCTTCCTATACTCTTTGCTTTCCTTGTTGCTTCTATAACTTGTAGATTGCGGCGACTCATTCACTTTAACTTTTTTTCTTCTCATGTTATTTCTGTAATCTCAGATAACATCTCTTCCTTCAACAAAGCGTCCATCCACTCAAAAGCCGACTATAACTTACGTTACAACTACAACACCCCACACCACCAATCAACATACAACCGATAAACCTTCACAGACCACAACACCACAAACCACTAAACAGCCTACAACCAATACATCTTCTCTACCTACACTTAACTCCTCTACTCAGCGATATACCACAGATAAAAATATAATCCCTTCATCTAATACTACCACAAAGAAGGCAACATCCAGGGAGCATACAACAGATTCTACTCTGGCTTCGTCAACTGGGGTACCTCATACATAATATTTTTTCTATTAAAAACCTCACCTATAAGTGCTGGGTGCTGGGTGCTGGGTGCTGGGTGCTGGGTGCTGGGTGCTGGGTGCTGGGTGCTGGGTGCTGGGTGCTGGGTGCTGGGTGCTGTCAGTATGTCTTATGCATTCATTATACTGATGTCAAATTTCGTGTCACCTTAAAATCTCAAAGTATAAACGTATTGCGTCGTGATCATCAAAGACTGATATTTTGCATCAAGACGCGAACGTCAAAGACGACGGAGCGAGCGCATTTTTTTTTTTTTTTTTTTTTTGGTGCGCGCGCCGTCCTCAACGTGGTTGACTTCCTCCACAGGAGGTGAAAATGCTGTAAAATGGCGTCCTTTCGAGGACGTCTACCACGTTGAGGACAGCGCGCACACGAAAAAATGCGCTTGCGCCGTTGTCTTTTGACGTTGACGTCTTGATGTGCGGTGTTCAAGCATTCTCATTGGCTGAGCGCTAACGTCGCTGTGATTGGTTCGCGGGAAGTTATCATTATTATAGTCGTTACCATTTCATAGTCGTGTAAAATGTATTTAAGCTCTTTAGAAGTTGTACAAAATGTTCTCACATCGGGCTTATTTGAGGGAAGGGAAAAAATCATTTAAGAAAGATGAAAGAATTAGGCCCTGGAGGCAGGGAGATTCTTCTGTTCTGCAATCCAGCATTGTTGTTAACTTTCCAAACGCTTTTTATTTTGCGATTATCTCGAGGAAATGATCAGTTCAAATTCTCGTATGTATTGTAACGCGGATACACAAACAGCAACTTGGGCTACCTGTGGTCTATCCTTGATCTACTTATAGTTGACTGTCATAAAACATGTTTTCTCTGTTGTTTAGGTGACTACTGAGCCAATTCAGCCAACCACTAATAACACAAAGGTACAATCAGTAAATAAATCTTTTTTATCTCTATATTTAAGTGTCAAATCGTTCTAGCGCTTTCGCACTAATAGGGGACACTTTTCACTCACACGCACTACCACTACATTCAGTATTTTATGCACACAACGCTCACTCACATGTTGATTTCTATGGAGGGAGGATACTGGATTACCCGTAGAAAACCCTCGTCGCACAGGAGAGAACAACACATTAAACAAACTCAATTCACATAAGTTGACCGCAAGGCTCGAACCAGTGACCCGAACCTTTGGATCCACATTGTTGAAAGACGACGCGTTGGAAGCGTACGCCACCCATGCTACCCATAAATGCTACCCAGTAGAACATTCGTATGTTTTATTTACTGTTAAAAAATACTTAAGATAGTACGCGCGCTTTCATTGGTCGAGAGCTGTGTTTTCATCACGCTATGAAGGCAGGAAATGACGTAACAAGCATTTTTTAAGTATTTCTTAAAAGAAATAAAACATTTTCTCCGATGCCTTCATAGCCTAGTGAAAACCTCGGCTACGCGTTTGGGAGAATTCTCGAGCAGGTGTAAACCCTCGACAGGCTATGAAGGCACGGAGAAAATGTTTTATTTCTTAATTATTACACCTTTAAAAAACGAAAACGAGGTCGATAGGGCAGTTTATACCTATTCAAAGTTGTTAAAATATATTTTGTATTTCTTAACAGCCTGGAGTGCTCGGGAAGCGTTCAAAGGTGAGTTTCAACATTCTGATTAACTCAGCTACTTTAGACCAGATAGATCTCTTTATCTTGAGCGTAATGTTTCCCCAGTTCAGACCACTTGTCGTTCTCTTGAGAATAATATTCTTTGTTTGAGTCGTATCCATATTCATGTGTCTTCTAATGTGCAACCGTTAAACAAAGAAATGATACTCTAGGGAATGACACGTGGTCTGAAATAGTAAAACATTACATCCAAGCTAAGAGGATTTTTCCAAAACACTTTTATATAATATTCTGTGTTTGAGTCAAATCTCAATGACGTAGCTTATCAACTGCTACCACTAAAGAAAGACATAATACTCAAGGGAATGACGAGGGATGAAATTTATTGACCCTAAGTAAGAGGGTATATTCTTTAACTCATGACTCCCAAATGTTCATTCTCTCTCTTTTAAGACAAACATTAAAATGTTTGTCACTCATATTCAAATTCAACTTTTCAGGGCCACAAAGGATTGACCGGTGGAGCAGTTGGTGCAATCATTGCGGTTGTTATTTTGGTGATAGTAGCTGTTGCTGGTCTCATTTGGTACTGTAGGAAGAACTCTTCCTTGCCAGGGCCGTCGTTTAGATACCGCAAGGTACGGGTCAGACAAACAGACAGACGGACAGACAGATTGCATAGACGGACAGACAGACTGCATAGACGGGCAGACAGACGGACAGACAGACGGACAGACAGACGGACAGACAGACGGACAGACAGACAGACGGACAGACAGACAGACAGACGGACAGACAGACAGACGGACAGACAGACAGGCGGACAGACAGACGAACAGACAGACGGACAGACAGACGGACAGACAGACAGACGGACTGACAGACGGACAGACAGACGGACAGACAGACGGACAGACAGACGGACAGACAGGCTGCTAGACAGACAGACTGCAGGAAGGCAAGCAAACAGACGAACAGGTAGACGGACAAAAAGAGAGAAAAATAGGTAGACAGACAGGCAGACTGCAAAGAGGCAGAATGACAGACAGAAGATAAACACACAAATGATGACTTTTACGCAGTGAAAAACACTGTTATGTCTCTGCCTGACCCAGTCGTTTGATTTGTTTGGGTTTACTTGTAGGAGAATGAAACGGTACAGTATGACAGTGAAATCTTTCAAGATACGCCTTCTTTCTCTTATGAAAACCCAATGTATGGCGATACATCGGAACCGGGACCCAAGAATATTACTGTCCAGAAAGGATCTGCCCTACCAGCGGTAAGTTACTTCATTTACCTCTGTCCCTCCCTCTGTCTTTCTCTCCCTCCGTCCCTCCCTCGTTCCTACAACACCGAACCCGACGGAACTCGAACTCGGGTCGCCTTGGTGAGAGGCGAGCACCCTAACCCTCTCTTCGTCCGTCCCTCCCTCCGTCCCTTCTCTGCGCCTCTCTTTCCCTTCTCTGTGCCTCTCTTTCCCTTCTCTGCGCCTCTCTTTCCATCCCTTCCTTCCTTCCTTCCTTCCTTCCCTCCCTCCTTCCTTCCCTCCCTCCCTCCCTCTGGCCTTTCTCCTTATTTTCTTCCTCTTTAACTTCCCTTCCACACCTCCTCTGACTCCCTCCTTTCCTTAATTCCTCCCGCCCCTACACTATGTTCTTCGGTTTTTGCTCATCGTTGTTTCTTTAACAGCCTTTCACCGAGACAGAACACACAGATTTCAGCAATCCTCTTTACATGGAGTTAAAAAAACCAACAAGCAAAGGAGAATCATCTGACACTGCGGTAATCTAATTGAATTTAATAATTAATAATCAATCATTAATAATTAATCATTCATTTATAAATCATTTACTAAAAGCGCAAACAATTGACCTACCTTACGTTTCGCTGACAACCTCATATTACTACTGTTTAACAACAATCGCGACAGGGAAATTGGGCAAAACACTGCTGTCAATCAGAGGGCCAGTATATGTAAAGGTATCGGACAGTTTTTTTGATTGACGGCAGTGTATTGCCTGATTTCACTGTCGCGTTTTTGTCTCGATTATGGGTAGTAACGAAAACAGTGGTAAACCATTGTGTTCATTCTGCGCGTTCCCTGAAACTGAAGGCGAAAGTGTCCTATCCTGCGTCACTCTACGGACCTAGGTTCTGGGGGGCACCTCCGCCAAAAATCGTCGAAGCAAAAAAAAAAAAAAAAACGCGATATTTGTGCCCCTTCCTACCGACGCTACTGGTCTGCGGTGATTTTGTAACGAGGGGCAGTGGGAGTGGGAAGAGAGAAAATAACAACCGCAGACCGCCAGTAACGCAGGCTAGAATCGTTTCAGTGACAATCAAGTTTCTTGCATAGATTCAGTAAAAAGAGGAAAAATCAGGAATAGAAAAACCTCCGTAGTTCTTCGTTCAAGGGAATGAACACGTGATACACAAAACCTTGCGTGACGGAAGTACCGACTCTACTGTGACATTGCCTCATATCCTCATATCATTCATTCCGTACCGTTGCCGTGCCGTGAACTGTTCGTGCAGAATCTACCGAGCTATCTCCGTCTTCCGTTAAAGCATGATCATTTACTTGAAAGCACAAGATCTTTTAAATAATCTGAACTATCTTTTCACGTCTTTAAATTAAAGGAAATAGTGAATGCATGATTAGGCACATTATTGTAAGCCACTAAGATCCTTGTAGAAATGCACAACACATCTCTCGGTTGAGGACCTCTGCGATCCGTCCTTGGAAATATTAAATAAGGGGGGCAAAAGCAGGACTTGAGGGGGTTTTTTCTCTGGGGTTTTTTGGCTCTGCTTAGTATCGCGACTCTCCTATAAGTTTGTGATCGGGAGAGAGCCGCCAATATAAACCCGTATTGTCGGCTCAGTATTGCCGTGTGATAAAAGAATCGCGATACAAGACGTATTGCGATTTTGAGCCGCCGACACGGGTTATATTGACGGCGTTGGAAGAAAATATATTTCCCCCAACTACCCGCCAATATAAACCCGCATTGGCGGCTCAAAATCGCAATAAGTTGTAAGAAATAAACCCTGAGAACGTGGTAATCAGTCGTCATGATGCATTGTGGTCTAGTTTGGATGCGAACAGCTTTTGTTCATTATAGCTTATAGACCCCTTAATGCATGTCGGAATGCAGTTCAATTTGGAGGACAAAACAGTAAGTTCCAATTCTCAAGAGATTAGAATTCTTTTGTTTTGTCCTCCAAATTGAGCTGCTTTGACATCACGTGAAAGGGGTCTATAACCGCTACCCGTCAGCTCAGTTGGTAGATCCGCATCGATCTCTCGTGGAGAGGACCAAAATTGAATGCAATGGCCATCCCTGGACCTCATCATGTATGCTCAACCATGCATGCTCAACCACATCTCAGAAATAATTTCTATCTCTTAAAATTAAACTAAATAACATCTTTCTTTTTCTTCTCCAGTTGACTCTAGTAGAAGGCGGAAATCTTCTTGCAGGGGAAGAACAAAAATGTAAAACATGTTTTATAATTCGTAATTTTCCTCCCGGATTCTGTTCATCAGTATTAGTCATTTTCCCCTCATCAGCTCGCTAATTTTCGCTAATTTTTAAATCTTTTTTCTTCTAGGTTAATACTCCTCTCTTACAGCAAGAAAATCAATAACCCGTTGACACCTCACTTTCTTAAAACGGATTTTTAAAACGGTCTGCGCGAGAAACGCAAATTCTCAACCAAGCGCTGGATTGGATTGTTTCTCACTTTTGATTGGATTAGCTAGAGCAAAAGCCATTTGACGGTGGCAGCATTCTTGCTTTTTATTGGTTTAGCTAGAGCAGAAGCCATTTGACAGCTGGATCGGGTGGCATTCTCGCTTTTGATTGATTTAGCTAGAGCGGAAACCATTTAACAGTAACGGAGCTTCATAAAGCTGCTTTTTAATTTCTGCAGACTTGCGCACTAAAACAAGTATAACAAGCCACGCTCAATATTTTTATTTCACATTCCTAAAAATCTGGAATTCGAATTCATTATAACTTGCGGTAAGAAAGTCCGTCTTTTTTAGCGTTCCGTTTTTGATGTCAGTCTGAAGACAAAGACAAATGATACTATTATCATGCACATAGTCTTAAAACACAAGTACATTTGAAACACTGAGTAACAATAGCTTGAAAGCGAAAGAGTAGAACTAAGAGTCCAAATTTTTTGGAGGGGGAGGGGGTGGTTGTTTACTCAGCTCACAGATATAACGTTGCAATTCGCCATAAGCACAAGTTTCTATATACCAATTTTTAAGAATTGACAGGCAAATTTGTTGTAAGGGCGTTTCAGGGAGTTCCCAAGGGGGAGGGAGGAGAGGTTGCACTAATTTGAAAAGCTGCCATTTTGTTTGTCACCTCTTGAAATGCCGGAAAAAAAAAATCAGTCCTCAAATTCAGCCCCACAGTCCCTTACAACATGAGAATGTTATACCCATTTTCATAATTTTAATTAAAAGTGACCCTGACAGCAAGCTTAAGCTACGATTCGAGTCGTCTGGGTTTTTGGCTTCAGTCAATCAAATTTTCAGTGGTCTGAGTTAATCAGTCATGTTATTAGAAAATGGGTGTAATAGTCTTTGTTTGAACTTTGGAAAGGCGAATGCTATTAATCCAGTAACACATGTACACTTGCCTAATGTATCGCGCTTCATACTAGGCTTATTTAACTATGGTTAGCATCAAATGCAAAGAGTATTTAAATGATAATACGCACATGTATGGTGCTTGTATTTTGACAAGCAAATTCATATAAATAATCACTTTTGAATAAAAACACATTTCACGATTTACGAAACTTGCTGGGAAGCACGGGTGGCGTAGCAGTGAGTTTGCTCACCTCTAACAAGTGCAACCTGGGTTTGAGTCCCGCTGGGCTCAGCATTAGATGTAAGTAGAGTTGCTTTTTGGTTCTCTCCTGTGCTTCAAGTGAAAGACGAGCCACTCTGCGAAATCCACTTTCAATTCCTATTTATTTTTCCATTTTTATTTTTTACATCTTACTACAATTTTTCTTAAATTTTACCTTTTCTGTATTTTTTCCTTTTGAGTTTTTTTCAAATGAATTTTGGATTATAAAGACCTGGGTGATTTTGGGTGTAATGTCTTCCCATTAATTCGAACTATAATGCACCTTTCAAAGTGCCTGTTCAAAGTACCTAAAGAAAGAAACAATGATAAAAAGTCTACACAATTTGCCAGGGTTACTAGAAATGACGCAGAGTAGTTTTCATCTAGGCCCTTCTAGATTGAATTAGCCGATTGAGAAGTTGATTTTGTGAAGGAAAGAAAACCAGAGAAAACCTTTGAAGCAAATAGGCAAATCTTCAAACAACTCTACTCGCATGCTCTAGGGATGACACATGGTCTGGAATGGGAAAACCATGATTCCTGGCTGATAATTTATTTTTAAAGAACATAAAAGAAATCAACTGAGGCGGATAGAGAAAAAGGTCTTTGTTATAAACGTTTTTAAAAGTTAAATTCGAATTGCCATTTTTAGCGCCTCAAGAGGAAATATTAGTACAATACTCAAGGAAATGTTCAGTCTGAACTGGAAAGCACAGGGAGCCCACGCATCCAACATGCCTCAAAATAGCAATAAACCTTATATGGTTAACTATTGTCTAAGAATCGAGACATTTGATTGGTTGACCGGTGATCGGTCTGTCTGTATACAAAACTTGATCACTCACTCAGTTACAAACTGTGCCTTGCATGGCATTGCAAGCCGACTGCGTTTCGAAGAGATATGGACGAAAAAGGTGACAAAAAAAGTCCAAATAAGTAAGTATCTACGGAGTATAGATACCTATTAAAGTTTGGAGGAATTTTTTGGCCTCATCAGCCTCGCGATGCCAGGAATTTTTTCGCGCGAAATGTGGCACATGGTGTGTGGTTCCAAAATGGCTTTGCAAACCCAGACACTTTACACATTTATAATTGTTGGACTTTTCTGAATTATGATGGAAGAAATTTTTACCTGGATGTTTAGTATTTTTATTCTTTTATCCTCTCCTGGGGATTCGGTTATTCAGGGTTTCCTTTGTTCGTCTTTTGGTGTTTAATCTCGACACCAATGCGTAGTACTTGAGGGTCGAGTCCATGTCATGTTCTAATCCGATCTTCCTCTACAGACTCAAAACGAAACTCGTCAAGCAAATATCAGATGAAGCTTACTGGGATTGTAGTGTTTGTACATACCGAAATACTTCTGAAGCCTTTAAATGCGCTATGTGTGATGTCAGAAAGGGTACTTCAACAAGGTATGCCACATATGAAACTTGTTCATAGTCTGATAATTGCATGGTTTTGGGCAATGCAATCAAATGGTTTCTCCTACAGCAAATTACCATGAAAATATTTCTTGTTAAACACCAGCTTAAATAATTGGCTTGGGAATGTTTTTGTGATTAATTACGTGCAGTTAGCGTTGGGTCAACATTTTGTACTATCTTGGTTTGAGAATGCAAGGGGAACACGAGGTTCTTTCCTGTAGGATCAATCAAGAGCCTGGAGCTAGTTTGTGCTCCCTAAATGAAGGCTTTTCCAACTATGAACACCTTGTACAACTATATCATTCTTTCTGCTTCATTCTCTTTCCTAAATGAAAACCTTGTGCGGTAGAAACAACTCGAGTTGAAGCTGAAAAAGCATCAACAAAGCTCAAGAAGCTTCACTCCCAGACGGGTTATCTGTCAGATTATTTTGCAGTTTCAACTCAATTCATAACCTTTATCCAATTTATCAAAGAGAGGATCTTATCTTTGTAAACAAGATATTCTTATTTATTTAACGTTATTATTTTAAAGCAGTTGTCTTAATTGCGTAAACCAGCTGTTTAATGTTAAAATGTATATGCATGACTAAACGTGTTTATGTTTTGGGTTTTTTCCCTCTGATATTC
The DNA here is from genome assembly GCA_023349425.1 of Anthopleura sola. Lineage (NCBI taxonomy): Eukaryota > Metazoa > Cnidaria > Anthozoa > Actiniaria > Actiniidae > Anthopleura > Anthopleura sola. Next base: position 5,360,219 of record JALHLI010000006.1, on the reverse strand, counting down.
GACCTCTTGTAGCTCAAAAGATAGGTCAACTCATTCTTCCTTGTAGATAATCCTTCAGAAAGTTCACTTCAATGCGAATTGTTAAATATCTAAACCTCTGATTAACACATTGGACCATTTATCTATTATTCATAGAACTAAATAACAAGCTACTTGAAATTTAACAATAGGATAGATATTATTTATGTTCAAGCACCACATGAAATATTTCTAGAAAAAAAATATTTATTACACTTAAACAACTCTGTATTTTCTGTTCTGCTTCGTAGTTCAAATTTCAGATCAAAAGATATTGATTAAGAAAATAATCCATGCCTGCTGATATTCGTAAATATTTGTATACACACTATATATTTGTATATATACTGATATTTATATATACACCCCTGCAGGGCAGTTCATTATGAAGTATCAATGCCAAGAGTTTATGAATTTAGAAGTTAATTGGACAGTGTTAAAATTGGTTGTTTAATTTCCTTGTAGTAGTGTGCATTAGAGCTAAAGTGTCATACAATGCACATGGTTCTTTGACATATGAATTGGATGAATTTTTGGATCATTGCCAACATGGCATATGGTGTAAGTTGTATGAACCAGACAGACTCCTATACTGTCAAGAAAAAACATTCATTGAAAGAAAAGATAGAAGCACTTAAGGAAAATAAAGTATTCTTGAACATTATTTTGCAGCCCATTATAATATTATTCTTAATTATTGCTTTTGTAGTTCACAATGTGTAGGCTGGGTTATCTTTTGTATCACAATTAGCAGCACTGAAATGGCTTCCCTTTCATTGTTGTGGTATTCATTCCTATAAGTGCTTTATGTGTAACCTTTCATGACAGTGTAAAAGTTACGGCATCATTGTCTCAATTGATGTACTGATATTTCATATGTATGTATATGCTCATCATTGACTAGTATACATAAGGTAATGTTATAGCACTGAAATGGCTTCCTCATTGAAGTTGAAATGTGTTGTATGGCTATGCATGGCTCAAAATAACGGCCAGTCAAGATGTCAGGCAATGATATTCTATTTTTTTTTTTCAAATATGACCCATCAACATGTCCATTTAAAACCATATTTGCCGGTCAAGTACCAAATTTGGCCGGACATTGACTGTTGACCGACCATTATTTTGAGCCCTGATATACGTCATTATATGAGTATGATGAAATTTTAGATGGTTGCTTGGATGCACTATGCATTTATTTCATACCAGCATGCTTGAACGTAGCTGCCATAGCACTGAAATGGCTTTTTTTTATTGGGGTTGGAATGTGTTCTGGGGTACCTCATTATGGGTATGATGAAATTTTAGGTGGTTTCAGTGTTGGATAAAGCATGCATTTATTTCATGCCAGTATGCTTCAGCTACCTTACAGCATCATGGAGATAGCTGCTATAGCACTGAAATGGCTTTCCTTGTTGAGGTTGGAGTGTGTACTAGCTTGGGTAACTCTTTACATGGGTATTGTAAAACTATTGAGCACTGAAATGGCTTCCTCATTGAGATTGGAGTGTGTTCTAGCTTGGGTAACTCTTTACATGGGTATTGTAAAACTTAATTGAGCACTGAAATGGCTTCCTCATTGAGATTGGAATGTGTTCTAGCTTGGGTGACTCTTTACATGGGTATTGTAAATCTATTGAACACTGAAATGGATTCCTCATTGAAATGGCTTCCTGGCATTGAAATGGCTTCCTGAAATTCATATAAATCATTTCTACAGATGCTGTACACAGAACCTCAATGCATAGATAGACAATGAAGTCACAGCATTGTTTATTAAGCAATGCATTTATTCTTTGTGCTGAAAGCTAATTCTTTGTATCATGAACTGTTATGACAATAATGTGGCTTTCTCATTGGTGATGGAATCCAATCCATTTCAGTCTACACATTGCTGCATCCCTAACCTCATTAACAGTGTGTAATGATAACATCAATGACTGGCTTTTTCATATGGGCACTTGTTTTATATACTCCTTTGCTAAATTTATGACATGCTAGGATACTGAAATGATTTTCTAACTTGAACTGTGCTACAGCAATTTTGGAGTTTTGCCAAGTCAACAGTTGTGAGTTTCCTATTAGACCATTTTGCTCTATCACTATTTTCGACTTCGTGCGCTAAAAAAACAATAGGTGAGATCAAACGGATTGTACAGAATTTGAACATCTTTAGAATTTGAACAAAAGATACTCGTATTTCGTTGTTGTTGAATAATAGTTGTACTCAGTTCATAATTTCAGCATACGTAAGTGTTGTGCATTGGTATGGCCCGACTCGTTGCTAATCACAACAATGAAATACAAGCATCTTTTGTTCAAATTCTAAAGATGTTCAAATTTCGTACAATCTTTGATCTCACCTATTGTTCTGAAAGCGCATGAAGTCGAAAATAGTGATAGAGCAAAAAGGTCTATTGGAAATATTTAGTTTTTCTCTGGCACCATTCAAAAATGTAGATGCAAAAAGATGAATTTATAATAATATTAAAAACTGGTGTAATAAACTAAGATTTTATTTTTTGATGTGGAAAGCGCAGGTGGCATAGCAGTGAGAGCACACCTCTCACCAATGTGACCACCTGGGTTGGAGTCCCACCAGGCTTAGTATTGTATGTGAATAGTAGAGTTGTTTGTTGAGTCTCTTCTGTGCTTCGAGGGTTTTTCTCCAGCTTGTCCTGTTTTCTCCCCTCTACAAAAATCAACTTCTGAATTACAATAGGGCTGCATGACTATTCTAAGAATAGCCCGCTTAATAGATGCATGACTCAGACAAGCGTAATATCATACTGAAAAGAAAACGGAGAAACACATTTTATTCATTTATCTTTTATTACAAAGCATTGCTTTTCAAAACTAGCTGTCATTAAAAACCAAACGGCAGAAATCGGACACAAGGAGATGAGAAATTCGGTTTGTTTGTCTGAGATTGACGTCACTGCCACGCAGCCCTATTGGAATGTCAGTGGACGAATAGCTGCTCTGTAGAGATACCACTGCTAAATTTTTTTTTTCTCTAGGAAACCTAGGATAAATGCTCAGCTTGTAGCACAACAAGTTGCTCAACAATATTCACCTGTTCTTCCTCTCAAGAAAACACCAAACAAAAAAGCAAATAATAAAAGAATGAGGTAAGATTTTCCATATTTCACTGTTACAGCCCTTCCCAAAAACATCATGATATTGTACAATTTTCTGTTGTCACAAAGTAGGTTTCGGTGGACTTCAATCAACTGTAAGTATTTCCATGACATTCCATAGGAAACCCTCAAAAACTTTGTGTTTTCTGACAATGTTTTGAAAACTCTTTGATTGACATCCACCAAAACCTTATCTTTCACATTGTCTGGGTAACATGTACATGTAACATGTACACTGAGCGGAGTTCTTCATATTTTCAGACCAAGACTCAGCAACGTCGACAGAAACAGTGCACAACATATGGCAGTTACTGTTGGCAGTGTTACCGTCATAATAACAGACTATAAACTTTTAAAACCTGGTAGTTCACCATCTGGTACTCCTGAAGGAAATTCACCAATCTCAGAGGGAAGTTATGACCCTGGTCCATCGAACGTGTCACTAGAATGTATAGGCAATGGCACAACAGTAGAAGACAGTTCGTGACATTAGTGATATTTTTAGATTTTAGTATTTTCGTAATTTCTATAAATAGCTAGTTATATGATGATATTTTTAAGATTGTAGCTCATGACTGCATCAAAGTGGTACTGTCCAAGATGACTTGCCTGGGTAATATTGTTGTGTATGGGGATTTTCAGTCGTATCCTATGATAGAATTTAGCAGGATAGGAATCATAATATTATTATTCTATAGAAAAATTCATTGTATGACTCGGGAATTCCACAATGAATTTCACGAGTAAAAACGAAATCAAGTGATAATAAGACAAAAGCAAAAAAATGTTTGCGGGATCCCTGATCTCATTGAATTCAGCTTTGAAAGCGTTGGATTCCATGCTGAATCCTTCGCTGTCTACATCACATATTCGTCATCTCGGACCAATCAGCAAGTTTATTTTGTGATATGGGATTCTAATAAATATTTGTACCTGCGATTTTCATAATTACACAGAGTTGCAAGTTCCCCATTGGAATTTGCTTTTTCACTGCCAACAGTCAAAATTATGAAAGGTACTGACTGATAAGTCTTCAATGATGGCAGTGAAAATGTCTTTTAGCACATTAATATTTGAACCTTATGTCTACGTAATCATGAAAATCTCAGCAATGAAAGTCCTACTTGTGTGTTTGTAAAGCTATGACATATTTGGTTAACCCATACATGACAATACTACCCTTGCCTGTGGCTTACTGCAGAAGTAAGTCTAGACAGTTCATCTCCATGCACACCATAATTAGGTAGGAAAAAAGATATTCCAATGGTACATTAGTTTTAATAAGAATGATATTGCTAGTGTATATTTAAAGAGTCTTGTACAATATTTGTAACAAATTCAAAGATAGTTGTTTACACACTCAAACTAGGTTAGAATGATTGCAGGGGTGTTGGCCAATCATCATTCAATGCTTCACCAATACTTCACTGACACATATTTTGACCAACAGTTGGTCAATTGTCAACTGACACATTGGCTGGTATCGTAGGAGTTGATAAAAACTTTTTCTTTCTCCATTTTTTTTGGGTAAAAGTGACCCTTTACTAGGCCTTTAGAGGCAGTACGTTGCCGCCATATCAGAAATTTCTTCAGTATTCTTTCTTTTACTCTTGTAATTATAGAATGAATTTCATGTGGAGAACAATATGGCATTTTGTAGTCATACCATAATAGCCCACTTTTGATAATCTGGTAAATGATCACGCACAAAGCAATGCAAGATGAGGCTCTGGGGAAACAATGGAGTAATCCTTAAATATTCTCGTTTCCCCCAGGCCTCACCTTGAATTGCTTTGTGCATGATCACTCAACCAGAATATTGAAAGTTGGTTATTGCACTATTCAGTTTATGTGCTGTAAATCAGTACCATCTGTGTTTCCACTCATGAAAACCAATCTAAATGGTAGACAGATAAAAATAATGGCTGTTCTATGGCTAGTTGTAACTGGCCACAACAGCCTGATCGACATGCAGCCAGTAGAGAACTTGCCTTAGAGGCATTTAGCTGGACAAGTGCCAATAGGCCTCAAGTATGATGATATCCTATACCTACACTTCCAGAATCCCTTTCGGTAGCATTATTTGTTGTGCTAATTCTCACTATTGTCTTGGTATTCTCAAACGAGTTTCAACATTTGAATATGAAAAGAGATTTTGAAAAGGATTGTGGTAGTTTAGGTATGAAACATCATGAGGTTAGGGGTCTGTTCTGGCCAGACATTGTTCACTGACTGGCTGTCATTTTGTGCTTTAAATTAAGATACTTATAAAATTTTAGGCATTCCCATGTTAGTAACATGAAGTCGTCATATCAAAAGTTCTACAGTTACTAAAGAAACCTAGATAATGTACTGTACATTTAATTCTAATCGCTAGCATTTTGCCAGATAGTTAACTATTTTGGTCTTATAGAAAATTAATATAAAAAATGTGATTCAATGACATGAAATTTGACTTTCTTGCATCTGGTTGAAACCATATATTTTTCCAAATCTTTGATATCCCATCCCTCCATCCACCACGGTAATTTTAGACCCCCCCCTCAAAAACATTTGCGAGTCTGCCCTCCCCTCCCCTTCTCTAGTAATAGAAAGCCTGATTACAAGATACACAAGCTGATTCACGAGATGAATACATAGGATAATTTACATGCGAAATTGAGAAATTAGTCACCTGGACTAGCTGTAATGTTATTACTGTACATATACTATGCAACAGTTTATAAAAAATATTTACAAAATTTTTATACAAATATTTTATAAAATTATTACCACACCCTTATATCTTGGGTGTCGGATTTTCACGTTTTAGACTACATTCCATTTATTACCTTAGAACCAGATATTTTAAAGTGAAAATTTTAGAACCATTCTTCCATTTGAAAAAAATTGTGCAAAATCCTAAAGGCGTGATTTTTGATGTGACATTTTTTACATGAACTGTCTCAAAAATTAGAGATCACACTGTGACCACCCATGAAATGTTGTATGCAATGTCGCTGGTAACATAATATTGCAGAAAGTAGAAACAATTTCTTCTTTTGTAACATTGAATGCAACAAACCCTACCATGCACGATGGTTGTATGCAATGTCACTGGCAACATTGCAGAAAGTAGAAACAAGTTCTTCTTTTGTAACATTGAATGTGACAAACCCTACCATGCACGATGGTCGTATGCAATGTCACTGGCAACATTGCAGAAAGTAGAAACAAGTTCTTCTTTTGTAACATTGAATGTGACAAACCCTACCATGCACGATGGTCATATGCAATGTCACTGGCAACATTGCAGAAAGTAGAAACAAGTTCTTCTTTTGTAACATTGAATGCGACAAACCCTTCCATGCACAACAACAAGGGTGGTCATTAGTGTGATCTAGTTTTGTGACATCATTATGCAACATCGCATACGAAATCACATCATGATTCGCACATTATACCTTGTCCAATAACCTTAACCCTGATTCAGAATTGAGGGTCCCCTTAGTATAGTAAAGTGGCAATTAAAGTTCCAGGTCCCAAACTTTCTTGTCCAAAAGCTTCTGTACAACTAACCAGATATTTTATCAATTCCTTATTTCTTTTTCCTCCGTAAAGATCTTCTTTTGGTCTGTGGTCTGCAATTTTAAACGAATCAAAGTACATATTTAATTCTGTCATCTGTTTGAGTGACTACTGTATAGCAAGATTTTAAGATTTTACTAAGTACTGAAACCTGTCTGGTAAGTTTTAGGTGGTGAAGCAGTAGTACACTTGCCTCACATCTGCCTTACTGAAACCTGTCTAGTAAGTTGTAGGTAGTGAAGCAGTAGTACACTTGCCTCACACTAACCCAACACACTAAATCCCAATTCAATCTGTGAGTTAGCTGTGCCCTGACTTGGTTCAGTCCAGAGGTTGATTCAGGGCATTCTATCTGTGCACATTAAATTCTAATTCAATCTGCAAGTTAACTTTCCCCTGACTTTGATCAGCCTGTTGTTTCAGGGTTCAATAAAATGAATGTTGGTATGGGTTTCAATCCTTTAGTAAATACCTTGGCGTGGTTGCAAACAAGTCTTCATCAGATTCAACATTTTCATTATATTCCTGTAAATAACAGAAAAAGAAAATACCTTGATTACAGTTGGATGCTTTATGGTTGTAGGGAATAATATAGTATAAAAAATGATATGTTATATATTAATCTATAAAATAGTTCAGATATAACATGCTCTGATTGGCTGATAGCCGTGTTTACATGAGGCTATGTAAACATGGCAATTTCAGTATTTTATAAAACAAATAGAAAACGTTATGCCATGTTTACATAGCCTGATATACTCGGGGAAAGTTTGGGAGAAGTCTTGAGCTCTGTGTAAACCTCACCTGCAGCTTGGTTTTACACAACAGCTCTCGACTTCTTCCAAACTTCCCTCGTGTTTATATCAGGCTATGTAAACACGGCAAAGCAAACGTTTTCTATTTGTTAAATGTTATGATTATGTGGTGTACCTCATCACTGTTTGCTATCTCAAATGATGGTTTCAATTCCCAATCTTTATCATTTTTGACGCCATCATTCGTTTCATCACTGTCATCCTTCGTTTCATCACTGTCATCCTTCGTTTCATCACTGTCATCATTACCATCATCACTGTCATCATTACCATCACCCTCACCATCATCATCCTTGTCATCCTCATTACTAGAGTCACTCTCATTTATAGAAGAAAGATTGGACATCAGTGGTGGATCAGGAACTTGTTTTTCACTCTTTTCAGTCCCTTGAAATGCTGAACTTATTTCATCTTGTCTTTCATCAGGTGAAGACTCAATGTAAATCAGTTTTCTGGGATCCTCTGTTCGAAGTTGTTGGGCATTTTGATCTTCACTATCTTCTGAGTCAGTTTGCTGAGATTTCATGACAAAAAGACTGTTCTTGCAAGAAACTTTCTGCTCTTCACTTCTAATTTTTGAAGAAGAATCCAGCTCAAGCTCCAACAATTTTTTTTCTGATGTAACAACACTTTTTTTGTCATCTTCTGAGCTTTCATTCTTCACCTTTTGATTTCGAGACTGCGGTTGATCCATAGTTTCAGATCCTATTCCGTCATCTTGTTTTAAGTCCTCATCATCAATTGATTTTGTAGATTTATCATCAGATGTGCCTCCTTGCTTCTTTCTTTTCTTTATATCTTCTATCAGTTTTGCAAACTGACCTTTATTTTCTTGTACTGCAATTTTAAGATCAAAAATAAGTCTGACAGTCTGGTAGTATAGACAGACCCCTTGCAACACTTCAGGATGCAGCTCAAATTGGAGGACAAAACAATGTGTTTCCAATTCATAGGAGATTGAAATTCTTTTGTTTTGTCCTCCATATGGAGCTGCTTTAATGTCAAATGCAAAGGGTCGTAATGCACGCATGAATAAGAAATGCACAAAGGCACAGGAATATGAGCAAAAATCTGGCACCTTGTCACACAACATTGTGGAGTTGCAAGTTGCAGAGTGAATGTTGCTCATATTTCCCCCTCCCTCCACCCCATGTGAAAAAATTTTTCTTTGTTGCAGAAAGTAGGAAAAGCTTCTACTTTGTGCAACAATGTTGTGCTACAAAAATGATGTGTGCAGGGTGGTGATACGAGCAACATTTACTCTGCAACTGGCAACACAACAATGTTGCAAGATTGTGTTGCTTAACAAAACCCCTGATGGTAGTGTGGAAAAGAGATGAGAAAAGGGTAGTTAGAAAACAGCTAAACTTTTCCTTAGTTACTGATCATAAGAATACCAAACTTACAGTATTGTTTGTGCACTTTGTCCACTTGTTCTTCACTAGCATCTCTATTTAGATTTAGATTCTGAAGTACACAAAATGCAAGGTATTGTGTTAGGCACAAATGGTTCAAGCAGCAGCAACACATGTCCATGAACACTACTATTCAAACCCAGTCTGTGGTACTTACAGGACCAGTAGAGGTAGCATTTGACGGCTTTGTAGTTTTCCTTTTTTCTTTAATCTCGAGTTCTTTAACAATTGCTGAAACTGCAGAAATAAATAGAAATGTACTACTCAAACAGAAAACCCCAATTACATAAATACAAGTCATATAATTGCAACCATTATGAGAATTAGGGGTTTCACGTGTGCCAGTCAAAAATGCAAAAGGTACAGAAATGATTATTTTTGACTGATGGCAGCAAAAAAAATCAAATTATTTAAAATTTGACATTCACCTCCTAACTGCCAATTCTCATATCATTGAAAACTGCTATTTCATGTGAATGAGAAATGTAGGTACAGAATTACACCACCTCCACACTGCGACATGTTGCAAAGTTTCTGAGCCAAGATCAAACTTTTTAGGGGGCTGTTGCCTTCCCTTGCTCAAAGCCACTGACTGTACATGTACAGTAGGGCTAGAGTGATAGTTTGCTCGAGATTAATTACCTGGTTTGGGATTTAGAGAGTCACACTGTGCATTGTATGCTACTACAAACTCTTGATGCCTTTTGATCAGTGTCTGAAAAAAGAATCCATAACAATAATTAGCTAAAGAATCCTAGTCAACAACTACAATGCACTGCGCACCAGCCCTATATCCTTGCTTAGATATGAAATTTACCTTTAGTTAATAGATTATTTTGTTTCCAACATTTATAAAATCTCACAAAAAGCATAAAATACCTACTCTCAAAGAAACTGCTAGCCATAGTAAGCACATAAAAGTACAGTTAGGTGATATGAGAATAGTGGAATTAAGAGAGAAGTGTTGTATTTTCCAGCGACATACGTTTTTTAGATGCTTTGATAGATGACATGCTCTCTTATCTTAGTATAATATGTACTGTGCTCCACATATTACACCCATTTTCATAATGTAACCAAAGGCAGCCATAGATGTAAATTTGTTTCACATGGGGTGGAGGGAGGGGGTAAATATGAGCAGCATTCACTCAGCAACTTGCGACTCCACAATGTTGTGGGACAGGCTGCACAACTTTGGCACGTCTGGGTTTTTGGCTGCCATCAATCAAGAATCTACTTAGGTCAAACCATTGAAAATTTGTTTGATGGAAGCTTGAAACTCAGACAACTCAAATTTATAGTTAGTTGTCTGGCAGTGGGTAGCACAATTATGAAAATGGGAGAAACTATATGCTGTACGCCTGTGACTTGTCTGCATTTAGCTTTTCTTCATACATCTAGCAAAATGGTGCGATAGTTCACCTTTCTATCTCCTTGTGTTGATAGATTCCATTCCTTTAGCTTCTGTTTGAGCTGCTTCTCTGACAGAATTGCATATACAATTCCAATGATAGGTTTTTTCTTTGGTCCTGCTGATCTGCATATTAAAATATATGATAACTCTATCAAGAGACCCTTTTAATAAATCCTAAAAAGCCTTAGTTAATTTCCATGTCTGATGTTAAATTTATTCTTTTCAATTTCATCCAAAAGAACAAATTTCAAAAGAATAATGTCAGATGTGCAAATTAAGGCTTTGTAGGATTTATTTAAAGTGTATATTAAACAGGTCATGTGACCAAACCCTCCTGGATTAAGAGCAACACAAGCTATACAAGCACTGATAACAAGCTATACAAGGGATACAAGCACTGATAACAAGCTATACAAGGGATACAAGCACTGATAACAAGCTATACAAGGGATACGAGCACTGATAACAAGCTATACAAGGGATACAAGCACTGATAACAAGCTTTACAAGGGATACAAGCACTGATAACAAGCTATACAAGGGATACAAGCACTGAAAACAAGCTATACAAGGAATACGAGCAATACAACTAGTGATACAAGCGATATTAAAAGATGTAGGAAAGTAGCTTCAATAAATATTTTGACAAGGACAGTAGTAATACAAAAAACTGTTACAAGACTCACATATATGTGTTGGCTCCGGCTATTTTCTCCTTCATTTTATTGTGTGATGAGGAAGAGGAGTGGGAGCCGAGTCTCAGTGGAGATTTCGTGGAAGATGATGCAGCAACTGGCTCTTGGTTTGACTTTGTACTTGTTGCTTTTTTACGACTTTAAGATAAAAAAAGGATGTCATTAAGATGACACCACTTTGCTACCAAACGTTTCCCATTTAATTCCCATACCATGGTTAGAAGACCCATCCACTTTGCATCCTTTTTTTCCCTTTTCATTTTCTCATTATGCATTTTTTTCTTTATGTGACTGTATTTAACTGGGTAATAATTCTATTCACACGATGCTTGAAAAGAGAAAGGATTTTTGCACAAACTGATTGTGGATCAGCCATTCCAAGGGCGAGGGGGGAAATTTGTCGAGTTGAAATTGCAGTGCATTGTGGGAATGTTTTAGGGAACATATATCCAAGATGGCATCTATTTTGTACACTGCAATGTCATTTAAAACTCCAACCAGCTTTTTCCTCAACATCAGAATGGTTAAAAGAAACGTTGCATTTTTGTGATATGAAATTAAAATACCTTCTAAGGGAGCTCTTTTTCTCTCCAGATACCAAGCAGAGATCGAGATGATTGTTAATGGTGTTTGAACTAATCAACTCTGCACAGACAGGGCATTCAACTAAAACAAAAGAAAAAAACAGTTTAGACCTCTAAAAATGAGACCTCCACAGACTCGCTGTAATCCTCATACATCATAGAGGATGTGAATGCACATTTCATATTGCTTAATTAAGTATAGGGAATCACAGGTGGTGTAGCGGTAAGTCCACCTGAGTTCAATTCTTGCTGGGCTTGGTGTTGTATGTGCCGAGTAGAGTGTCTAGTTGGTTCTCTCCTGTGCTATTTTTCCTCCACAAAAATCAACTTCTAAATTCCAATTCGATCATGGAACAAGGGCCACAGGTTTGTTAGCCACTGGCTGTTAAGTGCTACTCTCATAAAACAAGGACTTTTTTTATAGGATAATATTAAATACTGCTACTCAAAAACTGACCTAACAGCTGTGAGAAGCAGTGTATTAGCAGCTCCTACAACATGCTTGGAGGCAACACTGATCCTGCTTACAGCTGTCATCTCATTTGCATGCTGGAAGAGTTGAGCACACTATAGGGCTGTTAAGTGTGAAATCATTCTAACCTTATAGAAAAAGAACTTTCAGGTCCAAAACGAAAAGAAGTTTTATAAAGATTTTTCTTATTTTTTCTTTATGACAGGATTTGTTGTCCAAAGTTCTAATTGTGTCAGGGGGATTAATTAATTTTTCGCTTTATTTTATTGGTTTTTGTGAGCAGTTGGACCCAGAAATATGTCACAACTTCACAGCTCTATTACAGTCATGTCATGCTGGCAACAAAAATGATGAACTTCTTGAAACATGATTGTGCAAATTGTTTATTCTTGGGGTTCAACCACGTGACTCAAAATCCCTTGAGATATAAATAACAATGAAACAGTCACCATCTTGGTTGATATAACAAGAGAATCTTTAGCGAGGAATGCTTTGTATAGTCAACTAACAATGCAGTTAGTGACATAACATGCACCCCAAGAATATGTTTTTGAATTATGTCTGAGGTAATGGCAGCGGCATTAATGCAGGCCTTTCATATTCCAGCTGTCGCCAATGTATGAGAAGCAGTCTTAAACCTCGCAAAAAAATCAAAAAAATAACTGAGAATAGATACCAAAAGAAGTAGGAGCTTCTGCATCATCCATAGGTTGAGAAGTATTTGCCGGTGACTTTACTGGGTCAATCTCCATTGCTTGTGGCTCAGTAACATCATCATCATTGTCGTCACTGTCTGAATTTATAACTTTTGGCCTCTTTCTTTTACTCCTTGGAGTTAGACGAGGTGATTTACCCTATTTAAAGAATTAAGGAATTGCTGAAAACAAGGACTGCAGAGCAACCTAAAAAGTGTGAGGGGAGGTGCTAAGATTGGAAAATATAAGTTAGTACAGTACATCCTCAAAGGGTTTCCCTCAAAGCACAAGAGAGTTTGAGCAAACAGCTCTACTCATACAACTTGACATAATTTATCAATTTAATCCAGAAAATATCCATGGAAATTGGAAATTCCAAAGGGGTGGGGGTCCTTTTTCCGATTTCCTCAATGGTGGGATAAGGATATTTTCTGGAACCTGGAGTCAGGATGGTGTGGTGGTAAAATCCTCACCTCTCACCTCTGAGGTCCTGGGTTTGATTCCCAGTCTCCCCATGTGAGCTGAGTTGGTTGGTTCTCTTTCTGACTCCGAGGGTTTTTCCGGCTTTCTGGTTTTTTCTCCCTCTTCTCAAACTGACTCTACTAATTTAAACTGGTTAGAGCTGTGCTCCGGTGTCATACATAGACTGTATAGCAGCTCCCAAAGGCACCTTCTTATGCTTTCAGTTTGACCTTGTTGCGCTGCGCAACCGTATACTGTACTTAAGGTGGTGATTCAGGATTAGTGATAACATCAGTTTTCAATAATTTTGATACCTTTTTGGATTTTTGTCTTGTTTTTAGATTCATTCTAAGTCGTCTTGGTGTAGCTTCAAAATTACTAGCACTGTCATCAGACATCTCAACACTGTCCTTTTTGTCTGGTACGCTCTGTACTGATGCTTTGTTGATTATGTCTAGAAGTTTGGACCTGCAAAAACCAAGGACACAAAGCTAGAGATTGAGTCGAACATGAAAAACAAAAACACCAAGAAGACATTAATTTTAATTTTACTATCATTTCTGACCTCCAGCCATAATTAATTAAGTCGTTAATCACTGTGACCATTTTGCTCATTCATTGCTGATCTACAACGGGATTGAAGACAGCGATGTCATATAATGATGGAAGCATGTTATCAAAATGGTTTTCATGTGCATGTTATATCCTCCTTGGCATTGCTTATCCCTCTAGGATGTGAAAAAGCAACAACTGACGTTCTGAAAAGGACAGCAATGACAAGGATTACAGCGCATATGAAAAACCGTTTCGATGACATGATTGAATCATCATCCATCGCTGCTGTCCTCGCCCCTGTCATAGATCTTAAAGTCCCAATATAACAAGATAGACTTTAACATACCTGACATTTACAAAATTTTTAACCAGTTCATCTAAGACCCTGTTGCATTTTAAATCATTACTAGAAGTTTTCTGTAAAAAAAGAGCAAAACAACCCTATTAAAATGTCCTATCCTCATACGGCATATTGATAAGTAAATATGAAAGGGAGGCTTAGGGGTGCTATGTCCATGCTGTTGTCAACCATGTTTAATTAGTTGTAGATACTGACCTCAAAACAAGCAGGACATTGTGGGTGGTAAACCATTGCTTTTCTGATACACAGGGAACAATCTAAAAATAAATACAGAATAATAAGCTGTAAAGTAAATTACCATCAAATCCTGGTTTATATAAGCCCCCCCCCCCCCCCCCTCATAAGCCTACCAAAAATCAATAGCGAATGAGTGTAAGCCGAGGCCTAATACATGTAACTGGGAATCTACTCTACCCATATATTGAATATAAGGGAGTACCACCCCCAGGATGGTTTAGACATAGTCAAGGTAAATATTCACCATTTTCACTAAGCCTGAGGTGAATAATTTATTGGCCTCATGGGTTATTCACTTTTAGAAAAAACCTACTAATGGTCTATCACCAATCGAGCCCTGTGATTGGCTGAGCTACTAGGGGTCTATTAGTGATAGACCTCTAGTAGCGAAAAGCGCCGGTTTTGAAAGCCAAAAAATATATATTTAAAGCAAAATCCAAAACTTTTTTCATCCTTTTATTGGACCGATTAGTAGGTTTTTACTAAAACAATTAGTCCTCTCGCCCTCATGGCCTACGAGTCAATAGCCCATTCGGCCTTCGGCCTCATGGGCTATTGACTCGTAGACCATTCGGACTTGAGGACTAATTGTTAAGTAGACCATTCGGGCTGCAGGTCTAATTGTTTTAGTATAAACCTACTAATTGGTCAAATAAATGATTGCTTTTACCATTAAATAATTGTCTTTGCCAATGTTTTTGCTTTCAAAACTGGCCTCTTTTGCTACTAGTGGTCTACCGCTAATAGACCACCAGTAGCTCAGCCAATCAAAGCAGAGGATTTGTGTTAGATCATTAGTAAGGTTATACAAATATAGAATATGCTTTTTAATGACAACATAAAAAATAATCATTCATAAAAATCAATAATATTTGATTATCCCTGATAATCACTAAATCCTAAAAAATGTTGAAAACAATACTCACAATTATGTGAACATCCCTGGAACAAGACAGCAGTATTAAAGTACTCATAACAAATAGAACATCGTAAGAGATTGTCTATTCTCTATAAAAAAAAATAGAAAAGACTTCAGAATATTTTTTGGAAGATGTTGGCAATCAAGAGCACAAACGTCAAGGAGCACCAAAATAAATCCGCCAATCTACCCGTAATTCTTGCAGCGATTCTGGCCAATCATTGGGCCTCCAGTCAGCTTGAATGGTTGGAGCCATCTTTTACCTAAAGATCTATCAATTATTGCTTTAAATTTGACTTAAATTAGTCCGAAACATTATGAAAATCAAATCAAACTGACTTTGTCCATTTACAACTTCCAAGGTTTACTTTACAAGAAAAAAAGCGGGTAAGTTTGAAGCTTCTGATTGGCTTCTTCTATTATCTAATCCCATTGGTGCTTCTCTCCTAACCAATCAGAAACCTTCATATATCGTAGCTGAATCTTGCGTCATGTGAGTGAACAACGTGCAAAGTCACCATGGAGGAATACGCCAGAGAACCTTGGTAAAAATACATATTTCTTACTGTTGATATTGCTTTATTTTAAGTTTAATTGCACAGAAAGAAAGAGTATTTATTAGTCTTACTTGTGGTTAAATTCCAGCCCGTACCGTATCGTAGATGATTGTGGAGGAGCATTTGCGATGGGCGCCATTGGAGGTGGAATCTTTTCGCTTGTCAAGGGATGGAGAAACTCGCCTGTTGTAAGTATTAAAAACACTTATTCGTAAACTTATCGATCTTAATATGTCATAGAGAATGTTTTAGATATTGGTAGATGAATGTCATGAATGTTCGTGAGCAATAGTATGACTTAACCTATAATTTAGTCTTATTCTTATGTAAGCTTACTGTGGTTTCCTTACTGTAGACTGTAATGACTTTGTCCTCTGTTTTACAGAATATGAGCTTATATAAGCTCAAGAATCTTGAAAATCTTTGGCATTTGATAGCTAATAAAATAACCTTTAGTCATGTATGAGAGAGTATTCAGTATATTTCTGTTTAATATTAACAGAAAATTATTGATATGGAAGGCCTCTGACCAAACACTCAATTCTCTTTACTATGTAATAGTAATGATTATGAAGGCATAAGCTCTAGAGACTAAAATGAATATTGTGTTTATTCTAGGGACACAGATTTTATGGTAGTATAGCAGCAGTCAAGACTAGAGCTCCTGTACTTGGTGGTAAGTGATTATTTGAAAAATTGGTGAATGTGGGTACCCTGTATGCGAGAGGTTTAATCTTGCATCTTCAAGCAAGTGCTGAAGAGCCAGAAGTCTAAATGCAAGAATAACTCTGGTGTAAATTATTGTGATGCTGGTGGTGGTGAGGTGGTGGTGATATTGGTTGGGGATGATGGTGGTAGTGGCAGGGATGGTGGTAGGGATGTTAATGGGGGATTATGGTGATGGTAGTGGTAGCGTCAGGGATGGTGGGGGTGATGTTGGTGAGGGTGAAGGTGATGATAAATCTCCCGAGGGGGAGGTGATGATAGGTGATGATGACTGTAATAATGGTGGTGATAGTTATAATGATGATAAATTGGGATGAGGTTGATTTTTCTAATATTGAAGAGTAATGTTGACAGGATTGTGAATTTTATGTAAGTTGTGGCGATCTTAATAGGGTTGTGGTAATAATGATAGGTTGTGATAGTGTGAGATATGTTGGTGGTGTATAATGCATTAATTTGTGGTAATAATGATAGCCGGGGATAAGTCATTGTATGATGTATTTTGGTAGTGGTGGTGATGGTGTATCTTTAAACAATGATTTGTTATTGATGGTGTTAGTAGTTAATGTTAAGATGATGATATTTTTTTAATTCAATAAAAAGGGAAGAGTTCCAGCATGATACTGAATATGACAAACAAATTTCAATCTTAATCTTAATTTCTTAATCTGAAACAAATTTTGATTAAAAATTCTGCATACATGTAATAATTTCTTATCCATTACATAACTTAGGTAACTTTGCAGTATGGGGTGGACTTTTCTCTACATTTGATTGTTGTTTAATGGGACTCAGAGGCAAGGAAGATCCATGGAATTCTATTGGCAGTGGAGCTATTACTGGTGCAGTTCTAGCAGCAAGAGGTACGGTACATTAGAGCAAATTTGATGTGGCTGTCAAAAACTTATGGTACATGCTTCTTAAGATGATGGCCATGTTTCTTTGAGCAAGTTCCTGACAAATGTTTTTCTGAGTAAACTATGCTCAGAGCATTAAATCTTTAAAAATAAAAAAATTGTATCAGTTTGGCTTGCCTCTGAGGTACTTTATGTTACATGCTTCTAAAGATTATGGCCATGTTTCTTTGAGCAAGTTCCTTACAAGTGTTTTTCAGAGTAAACTATGTTCAGGGCATTAAATCTTTAAAAATAAAAATTGTATCAGTTTGGCTTGCCTCTGAGGTATTTAATGGTTCCTTTGAAGTAGGATGGGGATGAAGTTTGTCTACCAATGAACATTCTTTGTCCCTGGCTAAACAAATTGGACACACTTGGCTTTGGTGATTTGTGCACTTATATGTCATATTTTAGAGATAAAGATCCATTTTGTTCTCTTTTGCAACCCAGCGCAGGATACTACAATCAACATGATCAATACTCCATTTTAGTTTAAAGAATCCAAGATGCCTTTGCAATGCAGACTAATGTATTGTGGTTGTTTTGTAACTAGGTGGTCCTTCAGCAGCTTTACGATCAGCAGCTATTGGTGCTGTACTATTAGCCTTGATAGAAGGTGTAGGGATATGTATAACAAGAATGACAGCTGATCAGTTTAAACAAGGTAGGTTAATATTCCCTACATTTACCACAGAATCCAGGCAAGAGTCAATATTTACATCTTTTTATTCTACTTTTGCAGTAATGCCACAACCTCCAGACCCAATGCAGCTACCACCAAAACCAATCAACCCATCGCCTCAACCTTTAACAACATCAGAGTTTGAACAACAACCACAATTTCATTAAATACATGCATCACCTATAGTGCTTAAAACTTAACCAAGGTAGGAAAACATCAAGACATTGATTCCAAGATTTCTTTGGATACTTTGCTGTACAGGTTGTATGCTACAGGTAAATATACTGGTACAAATAGCATGCCGAGGCTGGGCATTGGTTGAAGCTGGTGGTGTCGATGTGGAATTGAAAGAATGAAGACTGAGGAATGATATTTCTGTGGTCATGTTAATGCAGAATGGAAAGAATAATGGAGGGATAATATTACTGTATAATGGGTCTGCCATGGAATAAGAAGTTTCCTCCATGTTTTATGCACTGTAAAGATATAAATTCTAAATTCCATCTAAAGAAGTATTGCTTCTCTAATGTTTGATCATCAAGCTCTTGTGAACATCACCAGAAAGGTTTACTTGCAAGCTCAACTTAATTAAGAAAATGTACTTATTATGACCATTGTCATAATTATGCAATTCAGACAACTACGGGTAGTCATAATTGAAGACATTTGGACTATTGATGTATTTCTGTCAATCAAATTTCCAATGATCTGATTTTTGATTGATAGAGATAGAAAAAAATTTCAAGATTTCTTGTTGCATAATTATGAGTGTGGGGCTTGTGGAACTTCATAAGTGACTGCATAGTAAACTGAGAGTATGGAACTTTTAGTTGAATAACTACAGAGTTTTATTTAAATTGAAAAAATGTAATAATTCTGTATGAACAAATATTAAAATATGCTTTTGTTTTATGATACTGGAAATTTGATAATCAATTGTTATGTAAATAATCATTCTTGAAGAAAAGCAAAAGTTTTGTAAATAGTACTTTTGAAACTTTTGCGTGATGAAGACATATTTTTTGTGAGGTTTTACAGTTTTCACATATTTGAATAATTTCATAATTTTGTAAATTCTAGCAAAAACGTAGGAAATGTTAGCAAAAAGGAATGTTGAATATCACTGTAATTTTGTGCCAAAGGGAGATTCTTTTCTATTTGTTATTTGAGTAAACAAAGCATGTCAGCTGAATTATCTCATGTTTATCACTACTTTTCCAGTGGATTTTCTTTGCAGGAGAAATTTTATGGCATCATTTACCTACAAATGAAGAGGGGGGAAAATAATCAGAGACAAAAAAAAACTACATGTAAGATGGACTCACTTATATTTATCTGAACGTTGTGCAGTGGTGATGCAAGGAATGTTCAAGTACATGTATGGACATTTATGGTGACAAACCAGCTACTAGAAGATCTAAGAATAACAAGAAGTGTTGTACAAAGGCACTGTTCCTCTTCAGGAAGCTTGAAATGCATGCAGTAGCTATCATTATTCAAGGTGGAGACAACTGATCAAGATCTCATCTTTGGAATAAACCACAAAAAATCCTGTTTATGGAGGAAGTACACAGTTTTCTATATAACTCAGTGCAAGCTATGGTAATACTAAGTCTGATTGCCACCTTGCATTCCGCTATAGCTGACGTGGATGAGTGAACAACATGGTATAGATGATATTGTAGATACCTTATCCTTGTTGTATGTAGCAGAAACATGTGGGCCTTTCAGCTTTCCTTGGCTTACTAATTCCAATATTTTATCTACTGAATCTCTAAATACTGAAGGGTTGAACTTGCTGTGAGCACCCTGGGGGAGAATAAGATTCCTTTTTGAGCATCAGATTGAGAACAAGCAAATTCATATATCTTTTATCTTTTATTGTACTCACCCAATATAACCCAGCTGAAACAAAGAAAAATGATTATTAGCAGTCATTATTTTGTTCTTCAAGCAAATTTCACAGAAAAAAATTTAGAGGTCCTGGCAGGAATTGAACCAATGACCTTCAGGTTACTAACATATAATCCAATGCCAAGAAATGTATCTTGTGTATGAATCACATCTAACTACAGGTGTATGTGTCAAAATATACACCAAGTTGGGGTGCATTGCCAAGCCCCCAGCTCAACAAAATTAATGACCAAGTGCGTAAGGCTATACATACTTACCAACATTACAGTTCTTTACGAGAAGAATATTAGCTGGAATCTAAGTAGATATAAACAACATTTTAGTTTATTTTTTATAAAGGTGAAAATTGTTACAGCGCGATGTGCAAAAGTATGACCACATCTAATGTATTCGCATACTTCTATGCACGGGATCTTGTACTTTAAACAGACACATTTGATGTCAAGCTGTCTGGTTTTACCAAATAAGGCTTGTAAAAACTAATTTGGCAGCAAAAACCAGTGCATAGAAGTATGCGAATATTTTAAAGTGGTCATACTTTTGCGCATCGCGCTGTAAGAGGAGGCTTTTTACCTGTGGTATGTCACCTGAGGCAAAGCCTGCAGGAATTATAGTTCCATCCCATGCAATACTGAAAGAGAAAAGAATGCATAATTTAGATTACAAGACAAAGTCTTTATGTTTCTTTTTCTTTGCTCTTGCATCAATAAACAGGGGCGGATCCAGGAATCAAAGAAGGGGTGGGCTAGAAAACTTTGTCCTGAGAGAAAACGTTCAAGACCGTATGCAAGTTTATTATTTTGACAAGTTTAAAGAAAATACATCCCCATGGGCAGACCCCTAGATCCACCCCTGTTGAAACAAATGCTTGTCCTTACATTTGCATTTATGCATGGTTGCTTGCTTACAACATCACATTACACCCAATTTCATAATTATGTGACCCAGACTAGCTATAATTCGAGTTGTCAGAGTTTTTAGCTTCCGTCAATCAAATTTTCATTGGTCTTTGCGAGTAATTTTTTGATTGGCGGCAGCCAAAAACCCAGAACTCTTGGGCTGTGTTGGTCACATAGTTATGAAAATAGGTGTAATCATAACTATAATGCAAGTGTCTGACCATCTTAAGCATTCTTTAAAAACATCCCCACCAACAGCTTCTAGGATGACATTAGCACCACGCCCAGTTGTCAGCTTCTTGACCTAGGACAGATTGATAAATACATAACTAATAATATTCAATACCTTCTATTAAGACCCCTCAAATATATCTTGGATGCGAAACAAACACAAAAAGTTTTTTTAATGTTTTTTCTGTTAAGGCACGATTACACAGTGCAATTTTCTCTGCAACTTGTCTCGCAACAGCGTTGTGACAAGTTGCACGAAGCATTGCACCGTGTAACCTACAGTGCAATTTCAAAAATGTTGCGAGACAAGTTGCAGCAATCGTTGCGAAAAGTACAATTCGTTTCTACTTTTGGCAATGATTGCATCTCAATTGCACCATGTAATCCTGCCTTTAGCCTCGCATCCAACACAATTTCAATTAAGAGGGATATATGCCTCCTATACAGACATAGTTAGGTTTGTCATGCAATGCTTCTCTTCCAATGAAGAAAGAAAGCAATTGGAGATGACCCTAAGAATGTCTACATCTAGGAGGATACCTAAACTACCTTGTTATTTGAGTTCCTATTCATCTTTCTTTTATTTCCCTTTTTTCCCATATGTAATTCAAATTACCTTGTCTTTTATGCTTTCTGTCCTATAATCGATAGTAGCCATAGCTCCAAAAGTCTCCACAATGCTTAGCTTATCTGCACTTGCTGCTCCAATGACCTTCAATATTTTAAGTTAAAAGAGGAATTAGTAGCATTAGTAGGGAGGTAATCAAGGGTGGTGTAGTGGTACCGTAGTGCACTTTCCTCATACCTCAAGGTCTCTGGTTTGATTCCTAGACTTGCCATCATGTAAGAAAAGTTTATTAGAACTTTCCCTTAATTCAAGGGCTTTCTCTGGTATATTAGAAAAACATTGTCGTAACAGCTATAAAATTTATCTTTCCTATTCAGGGGTGGATCCAGGGGAGGGGTGCGCACCTCCCTCGGAGCAACTTTGTCCTATTATGATGTTTTTTTTCTTTAATTCTGTGGTTTGCAAGCCCCTGGGCTGACTTGGTGCCCTGCACCTCCTTGAACAAAACCTTGGATCCACAACTACAAATAATATCTTAATAATTCATCGTACAGGGCACCTAACCTTGGCTCCAAGTGCATTAACAGCAATATCTACTGTAGCTAATCCAAGAGCTCCAGCTGCTGCAGTTACAAGAACTGTTTGCCTAAATTGAACAAAAACATGCCTATCAACTATAATTTAGTGCAGTTTTCAATATTAAGCTGACTTGGTGGTCATTGTGAATTACTCAGAATTTGGTTTTGCTCTGCCCCAGTAAATGGTATCGACTGATTATTTTTCATTGACAACAGCCATGAAGTTGTTTGCACATTCACTTGACATTTCAACTTTGGTGTATGTGTAATTATTAAAATTGCAGTAATGTTTTTTGGGATCTTGCAATCCCAAAAAATGCACCAAAACATTTTGCAATAGTTCCAGCAATAGTTGAACTCATTTTGGCAAGCTTCTTAGTGTCATATACTGCCATAACTGGTTTGCATTTTCTTGTTAACATACCCTGGTTGTACATTTGCTTTGTGTGTTAGGCCAACATAAGCTGTTCCATAAGAGACTGGTAATGCTGCTGCTTTGTCAAATGATAAACTTGAGGGAATTTTCCATAAAGCCTTAAAAATATCAGTGAAATATGCTTAAAAAGTTTTCTGAGACTACATCATTTGCAAACATTTCAGGCTGAAAACTTGTATACACCTAGAATTCCTACCCTTCACCATCTTGAGAGGTAATGCTGTGCCTTTGCATCAAAGCAAGACATGAGGTGACCTTGCAATGATAGAGACGTAAATAATTGTCCAAGGTGTTAAAAAAGGTCTATCATTGCAAGGTCACCTCCTGTCTTGCTTTGATGCAAAGGCATGGCTACCTTTCAAGATAGCACAGGGGACTATTGGAACAAATTGCAAGTTTCAGTGTGGTTATTCTTTCATGACCATCAAATCTTTTTTAAGTTAGTTTTCCACAATTATGGTACAAGGGTGAATTAAGAATTACCTCTTGCTGGACAGTAACTTCGTCAGACCATCCACCCAAACTTGTGACACCTAGTACACGATCTCCCTGTAAAAATACTTAATTTCTCTTTATTTTATTCATTTTAATATTATGTGACCAACACAGCACCAGATGTATAGAAGTGATGTATACCTTTGTCACCATGGTAACATTGTCTCCTACGTCTATTACTTCTCCTGCAATCTCGCTTCCTGAAACAAAATCATAACAACTGGTAAGAGGCATTATACACTTGACTCGCTTAAATCTTTTGTACAAATTCAACAAATAGCAAAAAAGGCAGTTTTTTTCTGATGTCATTTATCTTACCAGGAACAAATGGTAATTCTGGTTTTTCTTGGTATTTTCCCATACACATGAGAATGTCGGCAAAATTTATGCCGCAGCTGTGGACAGCCACTCGCACCTATCATTTAAATAACAGCTTAGTTACAAAATTTTCACATTCTTAAAACCTCACCAGCTTCATAAAAAAAAGTGCATATCATTGTTTTTTTGAAATGTCTGGGTCATGGAAATGATCTGACAATCACTGCATTACAGCATCTTGGTAAGTCAACCTGTATAAGAAGACTGTTCAGGGCTGTTCAGTTTTGATGGATTACGACTATGACAAAGACATGTCTGGGTCATGGAAATGATCTGCCAATCACTGCATATAGTTTATACAGCATCTTGGTAAGTCAACCTGTATACAAAGACTGTTCAGGACTGTTCTGACAGTTTTGATGGATTGCGACTAATATTTTGCAAAATACTGCCAGCATGCATGGAAATGATGACGTCAAGTGTTACAAAGAATTGACCCAGGAGAGCTATACACCGCCCCCCCCCCCCCCCCCCCCCCAACACCACCACACTTAGACACACAGATTTTCAATATACCAAGGATGTGAGGCAAAACAGCATTAACATTCAAAAGCTGAACAGTCTGTACATGGTCAAGAATAAGGTAAACCGATATTATTTTGTCATCAAAAAATACCGTATATTTAAAACTAAGCTTAACTTTAACCTGCGAATCTCTTAATTTTTCCACCACAGGCAAATCCTCCACGACAAGAGGTTTCCCTAATTCTTTGCACACAACCGCCCTATACATCCTCCTGCTCGTTCGCCATAATACAGGCACTGATGGCTGCCTTGTTCTTGCTGTAGCTGCTTGTGCTAGGGGCCTTAAGAGTCGTTCTGGAGGACAACGAAACGCCGCCATCTTGAATTTGTGTTTATATGGGTGAAACTGCTAACAAAGAATTTTGCAGGCTCATCAAGGTTAGTGTCAGTCGATCAGAGTATTTAAAAGTGTTTTATTGTAAAAAACAACTTGAGGCATTTGTTAAATTTTGGATTATTTTCTTGCCTCTCGAAACTTACCAAAAAGAAATTTTCTAACAAACCACAGGGAGCCCACAGCCACTGGTAGAATCAGTGATCTCAGTGTTTAGAATAATGCTAGCTCCCGCACGAGCTTGGCGGCGTTTCCGGATTGGTTGAAGTTCAAGTCTGAATAAATTATCAGCTGCTAACGATATTCCGATACTTGAAACAGTTGAAAAGATTGCCTAACGTTCGAATTCTGCGTGGACAGAAAAAATCACCATGCCAAGGACCTATGTCTGATCCTATGTCTTGAAGAAATGGTAAAGAATAAAAAGCTTGTTTTGGTTCTATCTGTGTCTAGAGCAAAGGAGGACGGAAGTGAAATGATAATTTATTCAGACATGAACTGGAACCAATCAGAAACTTCTTAATACCACGCGCGCCACGTGAATTCCAGGTTGGGCTATTTTTAGCATCCAAATTCGTTTGTTTTTTAATTTTTTGATGGCGTGGACATATGCGCGCGTGCTCAAAAGCAACATACTTTTCGACACTCGACAAGACGCGAAAATTATGTTTTCCCCAAAAAAAAGGTTTGGATGAAGGACACAATTTTTTGACGTACTGGAGTAGGGTGAGGCGAAAATTGACTTTATGCAAATGCTAAAATTAGCCCAACCGGGAATTCACATGGCGAACGCGATATTAAGTAGTTTCCCTCTCTTATTTATGCTCTCTTGTTACAAGTTAAAAAAGTTTGCATATAATTTAAGAATAAAGTTAAAGAATATTTTGGCTTTTAACTTTTTCCTTCAATCATTAGAGGTTGATTAATTGATTATTAGAGACTAATATTCCGCTAATGATTAATAAATATTCATTAGTTTCGTCATCAAAACCTTCTAGCATGTTTGATTGATCTCTTACAAGCACGTCGAAAGGCTCGCGCACTTATGTTTCTTGGATCGAACTCGCTCGCGTAATGTAGAGCGAGCAGTCAACGGCCACTTCATCGATAACAGGAAAACTCCACAGTGTGTAATTTGGAAAAAAGACAAAGCTATTTTGATAACTGCAAGTTTATTTTCACCAGGAGTTTATCAGAATGGGTTGTGGAGCGTCGAAAGGTAATCTAATTTTTCTAGCCATCTTTCTTTAAGTTGTTTCCCTCCTGTTTTCAAACAACCGACCGAACATTTTTGAGCGGCCGTTAAATACGATTGTTATGAAATTTATACAAAATATTGGCTTAGATTGAAGTTTTAACCATGGTTAAACTATGGTGTATGGCAAACTAAATATCTAAAAACTAGAAAATTTTATCTGACCGATTTTGAGGAAATCGTCAAAAACATTTTGAACCCGAAATTTTGCATGGTGTGTCGATAAGTTAGTTTGGTTTAGGGATTTTTAAGAACCTTACATCTAAGTCAGGATAAAATGTTCTTTTAACTGAACTTATAACATGAAACCTTGGAAGTTTTAAGAGCGGTCCTCTGTAAATATCGACCGGAGGTGTGCAAAATAAAAAAATCGAAATATTTCAAACTGTGCCAGAATGTAGGTCTTGGTGAACTTATACTCGGAAAATTATTGAAAGTTTCCGATTTTTCGCCTAAAAAAATTGCCTAAAAACTCACATTAAGATTTTTTTAAATACCAAGAACTGAAATGAAAAGAATGGTAATGAAACAACATTTCTGAAGAACAATCATGCACACCTCAGGTCGATATTGACAGAGGACCGCTCTTAAGAAAAGAAAAAAAACGTTCAATAAATTATTATGTATTTATCACATAAATAAATCTCACAAATAGAGCGGCTTTTGGAAAGTTTCTGGAAATCCGTTGTTCGTTTTTGATGTAGAGTTAAACTACGCTATCCCTAAATGGGGCTGAGAAAAAATATCATCAACTGAAAACACTGTATTTCTTGAGCGACTGCAATTTTAATCTCAATAATTCATGATCATTTGAACATTGTTGAACAATCTTTTTGTTTGCTATCTCCTATAGAAGGTGAGCTTAAAGCAAGTCAACAACAAGCAAACACCAGCAGCAAAGCAAAAAAGGACACGAAAAATGTCAAGTAAGTTGAATCATCATTCATCTTTCGTAGTCGTAAATCGCGCTGACACACGGTGCAAGTGCTCAGTACTGAAGGAGCACTCTCAATTTTCCGCCCATTTGTAAACTGTAAAGCCGCATTTCATTATTGAGAACAACACGTTATTGCCAATAACGTTATGTTGCAGGTCGCGTTCAAACGATGAAACTTGCTGCGCGCAACGTTCAGAAGTATTAGAGCTGGAACCACTCTTATCAATGCGCGGTGTTTTTTTCAAAGCGTGCAACGATCAAAGTGGTTTCAGCTCAAATACTTCTGAAAGTTGCACGACACAAGTTTCATCGTTTGAACGCGTGGCGTATCCTCTACCTGGCAGAACAGGCATAAGCAATAAACGCACACTCAGTTGCGCATTGCTGGATGACCTTCATCGATAAAACTTGTATTTTACAGCCATATGTTTACATAAGGGGCTCCTCCGTGAAGTTGGCTCCACGCACACTCGTAACTGACCCACTACTTTCGCTATTTCTAACACACAATACTCAACTCACATAACCCGAGAACCCGAAGGAATATTTTCGTGGCAAGGGAGAGAACAACACATCAAACAAACTCAACTCACATAAGCGGCTCAGTCGAGAATCAAACTCGCGAATCCCAGACTTGAACTACACAACGGTGAGAGACGTCAGCGCCGTATATCTGGGCATTCTAGCCATGGCACCCACCTCGATATCAGCTGTTAGACAAGAGCTGCGATATGTGCGTATGCTGTTTCTGCTTGCTTCTTTTATTATGTTGAAAAGCTTAACATCACAGTGTTAGGATCAATAATTTTGAACCTCTTTATTCTTCTTCCATTCACTTTTAGGTCTTCATCCGTAGTAACAGATAGCTTCCCTGACCTTTCGCAGCACAATAATTGGATGGCAAAATGTCTCACACCAGAATTATACAAAAAACTGCACCAACTGAAAACCCGTTCTGGGTACACGCTGGACTTGGCCATCCAAACAGGCGTGGATAATCCTGGCCATCCATTCATTGTCACAGTCGGCTGTGTTGCTGGTGACGAAGAAACGTATCAAGTATTTGCCGCGTTTTTGGACTCAGTAATAGAGAAGCGGCACAATGGATACAGGAAAACAGACATGCATAAAACAGACCTTAATGCAGCTAATCTGGTTGGTGGAGATGATCTTGACGAGAAGTACGTATTGTCGTGTAGAGTAAGGACTGGGCGAAGCATCCGAGGTCTTTGTTTGCCTCCATTTTGCACTCGTGGCGAAAGGCGTAAGGTGGAGAAGGTCGTTGTTGGAGCGCTAGATTCTCTAGATGGAGATTTCAAAGGTTTGTCTGAAGTCTAATAATTTTGTCTATTATAGGCCTTTCTTAATATATATGCTTGAAGTCCTTACCCTGACGTTCAGGCAACTCATTCATTAAGTATTAAAGCGCGGCGCGCAAAGGTCCCGCAACATGGTTGCTCTGCATGTTGCCGTGCGAATGTTGCTCGTATTACCACCCCGTGCAACAACAACATTTTGTTGTGCGGCTTTGTTGCAGAGGTAGAAGCTCTTTCTACTCCCTACAAAAATGAAAATTGGTTGCGCGTGGGATGGTAATACGAGCAACAATCGCTAGACAAATTGCAATGCAACTGTTGCGCGACAAGCTGCACGATTTTGTTGCTCGTATTAGCGCACTTTAAGATTCCCAAAAAATGTAATCAAGGATTCAGTTTGAAGAAATACTGTCTAATTTTTAATTAAATTGTTATGACCTAGGAAAATATTATCCCTTGGGCAAGATGACAGATGAAGAACAAGAGCAGCTCATCAACGATCACTTCCTATTCGATAAGCCTGTCTCTCCACTCCTTTTGTCTGCGCGTATGGCGCGCGACTGGCCCGACGCCCGCGGGATCTGGCATAATGAAAACAAGACCTTTTTGGTTTGGGTTAACGAGGAAGATCATATTCGCGTTATCTCAATGCAGAAGGGAGGAAACATGAAGGAAGTATTCACACGATTCTGTGACGGGCTGAATAAGGTCGAGTCTGCCATCAAATCTAAGGGAGGCGAATTCATGTGGAACTCACACCTTGGCTACATCTTGACATGTCCATCAAACCTTGGCACAGGTTTGCGTGCTGGTGTACACGTTAAGCTTCCCCTCCTGAGCGAGAATTCTCACTTTGAAAAAATATTGCGTCTTCTCCGACTCCAGAAACGTGGGACAGGAGGGGTTGACACTGCGTCAACTGATGGCACATTTGATATTTCGAATCTGGACAGACTTGGATCGTCTGAAGTTGAACAAGTTCAGCAGGTCGTAAACGGCGTTAAGTTGTTGGTGCGAATGGAAAAAGCCCTCGAAGCTGGACAATCTATCAAAAGTCTCATGGTCTCAAGACCGAATGCGCCTCCCATTGAATCCAACTTCCCTGACTTATCAAACCACAATAACTGGATGGCCAAGTGCTTAACAAAGGAGGTGTATGAAAGACTATCTGGACATCGAACTCCATCGGGATTCACCTTGGATCATGCTATACAAACCGGTGTAGATAACCCGGGCCATCCTTTCATCATGACAGTTGGTTGTGTTGCAGGAGACGAACAATCCTACAGCGTCTTTGCTGACTTATTTGATCCTGTCATTGAAATGCGCCATAATGGCTACAAGAAGTCTGACAAGCACAAGACGGACCTTCTTCCACATAATCTCGTTGGAGGCAGCGACCTAGACGACAACTATGTGTTATCGTGTCGCGTAAGAACTGGACGCAGCATTCGAGGACTGTGTCTACCGCCCTGGTGCAGCAGGGCAGAAAGGCGCGAAATAGAGAAAATCGCCACACACGCCCTTGCAGAACTTGATGGGCATCACAAAGGAAAGTATTACTCCTTGGCAACCATGACAGACGAAGAACAGGAACAGCTTATCAATGACCATTTCTTGTTCGACAAACCCGTATCGCCTCTATTGCTGTCATCCCGCATGGCTCGGGACTGGCCTGACGCCCGCGGAATTTGGCACAACAGCGCCAAAGATTTCTTAGTGTGGATCAACGAGGAGGATCATACCCGTATCATCTCGATGCAGAACGGAGGTAATATGAAGGAAGTGTTCACACGATTCTGTCACGGGCTCCACAAATTCGAAGCCGCAATTAAGAAGAAAGGACATAAATTCATGTGGAACAAGCATCTGGGATTCATTCTAACTTGCCCCTCGAATCTTGGAACGGGTCTGCGAGGCGGAGTTCATCTCAAGATTCCTTTGTTCAGCGAAAACAATGAATTCGAGTCACTTCTAAAAGCTTTGCGCCTGCAAAAACGCGGAACCGGTGGAGTGGATACAGCTTCGGTTGGCGGGGTTTTTGACATTTCGAACTCAGATCGTCTAGGGTCGTCAGAGGTTGAACAAGTTCAGACTGTGGTAGATGGTGTGAAGTTGATGATCGAGCTGGAAAAAGCGCTAGAATTGGGAATGCCCATCGAAGGGTACTGTGAATCTGTCAAGAAAGGAAAGAAAGTCCAAAAAGTCATCAGCACTGTTGCTAAGGCAAGAGCTGCAGAAGAAAAAAAGCATCAAAAAGCCAAACCGAAAGAGGTAAAACGGAAACATTCACTGGCTGTTGATAACTTTCCCAATCTAAGCTCCCACAACAACTGGATGGCCAAGTGTCTTACGAGAGATATCTATGATAAGATATGTCATCTCAAGACTCCCACTGGGTTTACGCTGGACGGTGTTATTCAAACTGGAGTGGACAATCCTGGACACCCTTTTATCTACACCGTCGGGTGTGTTGCCGGCGACGAGGAAACATACAATGTGTTCGCCGCTCTACTCGATCCTGTCATCGAAGCACGTCACAACGGGTACAAGAAGGACGCTAAACACGTGACAGACCTTAATCAAGAACATCTGATTGGTGGAGATCTTGATCCTGAGTTTGTGTTGTCTTGCCGCGTGAGGACTGGGCGCTCCATCCGGGGATTATCTTTGCCGCCTCACTGTACACGTGCTGAGCGTCGTGAAGTTGAAAAGGTTTCTGTTGCGGCATTGGATAAGCTGGAAGGTTCTCTTCAAGGTACATTATTATAAGTGTCAGATATGGTGTTTATCCTTTTGCGCGCGAAGAATAGAAAACGCGCGCGTATGCTGTGTGCAGTTATGAAGCACGCAGGGATTGGCAGAGCACAAGAGAAGTGTTAGGAGAAGCACGACGCATAGCTGCGGATTAGAGAAGATTTTGAAACGGTACGATACTGCACTTGATGGTGAATAAGGAATTGTTATCACTCATGAATTAGAAGGCGTCAGAAGAGGCTGGAAAATGCTATTTCTGGTGTTCAATTTTGATCAGGTTTTTTTAAAGTACTTGGGGTTACGCCTATTGCCTCTCCTTAAGGCTCGTTTACACAGGCGATTTTTGATGCGATATTTGTTGCAATTTTTCTTGCACGTTGTCGCGGCACTATATCGCGCGCGTGGAAATAAAGGCGATTTTGATGCAAATTCAATGCATTTATTTCATAGCAAATTTAACACTATTTTATTGCAAATTTCGAAACACGGTCATTTTGAGCAGCAGTGAAATCTTTATTATAGACCACCACGTCCTTTTGGCATTTTTAATGTTTGTTTACTCTTTTTTGCACAAAGAAAGGCAAAGAAAGACAGCTGAAGAACGAGCATTTCGATTGTTTGACCGCGCGAGATTGGATGAAAACACCCCCAGGGGACCCTACCAAAGTGCTGCGACAGTATTCCCTTTTCCCGAAGAGCTTGCTCCAAAAATCATTCCTCTATGCTCTCTCCTCCTTCAGATCAGTTCCGGATAATAAAGTATTTTCCTATCCTAAAGCGTCTAACTATTTTTATTTAGGGAAATATTATCCGCTGTCCAAAATGACTGACGAGGAACAAGATCAACTCATTGAAGACCATTTCTTGTTCGACAAACCAGTATCACCCCTCTTGATGTCATCTCGAATGGCACGTGACTGGCCAGATGCCCGCGGGATCTGGCACAACGACGCGAAAAACTTCCTGGTCTGGGTCAACGAAGAGGACCACCTACGAGTGATTTCAATGGAGAAAGGCGGAAATATGCGAGGAGTGTTTGAGAGGTTTTGTCAAGGTCTCAGTCGAATAGAATCTTTGATGAAAGAGAGCGGAAAAGAATTCATGTGGAACGAACATCTTGGCTACATCCTAACCTGCCCCTCCAATCTCGGCACAGGCTTGCGAGGCGGAGTCCACGTAAAACTCCCTCTATTATCCCAACATCCTCGCTTCGATGAAATCCTGGAGAAACTAAGGCTACAAAAACGAGGAACTGGAGGAGTGGACACGGCTTCTACTGATGGTACTTTCGATATATCCAACCTCGATAGACTTGGGTTTTCGGAAGTGCAACTGGTGCAAAAGGTTGTAGATGGCGTGAAGCTGTTGGTCGACATGGAAAAGAAACTCATGGCTGACGAAGATATTGCTAGCTTGATACCCAACTAAGCTTTTTCTTTTTCTACAAGTGACATTTTTCTTTTTTGTATACACTTCTGACTCACTTTTACGGCAATTGTCACTCACTTTCGGATATTTTTTGCTTTTGCGATTCGAAAAGAACTTCAGTCAAAATTGGGAATCAAACAGGTCGAGTGATGAGCCTTTATATTTCTCCTTTTTCTGTGGATCAATAATGACCTGGATTTAAACCAGTTTGTCTACAAGTCAAGCTAACATGAATGAACATACTATATTTTTCTTTTACTGGACAAATAGTTTAACAGCTGGTACACCAATTTTCTTGAATAAACTTCTAAACTTCAAAAAGTCTTAAGATTGAGCTACGATTTCAGGCACTTTTATTCAGGCGGTATTGTACATTTGTTTCCGTTTTAGTTTCTGTGGCCGAAAACGCCATGAAAACGCTAGTGTGGACGCGAAACTTTCGATGCATTTTCGGTGCCGAAAACGGAGCGTTTTGAAAACGCATTTATTTAGTATGGACGAGGCCTTTGCCGACAATTGTAGAGGCCAAAACCCAGGCTAGACCAAGATGACATGAAGCATTGTCCTTCATGTTATCTTGGCGAGACATCTGATTCATTTCAGTAGAGATGCCACACCTCTTATCCTTTCTAAATTCATTTGTTTAAATGTTTCTCAGCTAGAGAGACTTGTTTTTTTAATGCCTTGAAGAATTTAGGACCATACCTCCAGAGGTAGTGCAGAATTCGCTCCTCACCTCTGGGGTCTCGGGTTCAATTCCTGGATTTGGTAGCATATATATGGGTAGAGTTTGTTAGGTCTCTCCCTTTGATTCGAAGATTTCCCTCCGCATAATCTAACACGCTAAATTACAATTCGATCTGTAAGTTAGCCGGGCTCTGATCAGCCCAGAAGTTGTTGTGTCGGGGTATCAGTCGATAAAGAAATTGAAGTAGTATGGCATTGTCTAGACCCACTTTTCTCTCTAACTTATTAATTTATTTCGCAAAAATCAGAAGAAAAAAGTGCGCGCACGAAATATAAAGAATACTAAGGTTCTTACCAGTCTCCTTCCACTACTGGTTTCGTCTTCGCCGCGCGCGCATGGATAAGAGTGGATCCAGCTCTGGACTAGGTATGGCAGCGCGAAGCATTTACTGCTATGCTCGCAGTTCTGATAGTCGGATAAAAGCAGGAGTGTGATCAATGTATGTTCACTGACAAGTCAGACAAAATTTTGCTGACCTGGGGAATAGATTTTAGTAGCGAATTGAGAATCATCTAAGACAGTACTCCTCAATCGCTTTTTACGAAAGAACTCTGGTGTTCTATCAAACTTCTCAGTAGAAGAGTCAAACTGACTGTTCTGTGACCGAGTGTCTCTGGTCTTGTCGTGACGAATGTACCTGAGTGCTGCTTGGAAATCACTTTTCAGAAAAGTGTACAACAATGGGTCTGCTAGAGCAGTCCCATACTTGAGGAATAAAAAGACTATGCTCAGCCAATAAGGCAGCTCGATTTCGATTTCTAAGTCTTCTGTTATGGACAACACAAAGTAGGGGAACCATCCAATGGCGAAGCAAGTCGTCATGATGCAGTATAACGTTATGGCTTTGCGTTGACTTTTCCTGAGCTTGCTGTTTCTAAACCCTTCTTTTCCACAGTGCTTTCTCGAGCTCTGTCTGATCACACCAAGTGTACGAACACAAGCAGCAACGATGGCCAGGAATGGCACAAGTACCAGCACGGCAAGAACTACTGTATCGTAGATGAAAGAAATGCGAGGCTCTTGTGGATCGTGAAGCCATGCTATTTGAACAAACGCCGTGACAAGCGAGATAACCCACATGCAAACTACCGTCACGCCAATACGAAATACGGTAACGACACGTCTGTACAGGAATGGTCTGACAATCCTAAAATAACGGTTAAGAACCGCCACGGCTAAATGGAGGATAGTCGAGATGGCAAGAAACCTCTGGCAGACATCCATTGCCACCCATAAATTCAATGAGTATTCTTCTACATGAACAGATGTACAAGCCACCAGAAGTGGGATTGCTAGCACTCCGGACAAGAGATCCGAGACAGCGAGACTGGTAATGATGTAATTGGTCTTCTTGCGAAGAAATCTGAACCTGACTACGAGAACCAAGACTTGGAGGTTGAAAGCAATAATAAGCAAGCCCAATAGCACTAAAAAGGCGTAAATAATCTTGTCCTCCATTGGAACGTCCATGGGGATAAGGTCATGGATTTCAGACGCATTGCTTAGTACAACTGAAAGTGTGCCATTCCAAGGGACAAACTCGGTTGAATTCAGATTCAACGCCATTTTCTTTGGACTGGAAAGGGTCAGTATTCTAGTTGGTGTTTGATTGCGACAACCAGTTAGCACACAGATGTCGAATTGAGCACGAAGCGATCGGCTGTTTTGTAGGAAATATGTCCTTCTTTGTTTAATCAGTGATGCTTTGAGTCCTGCCAAAGGAAACAAGAGAAAGGATGTAATTAAGGCACCTCTTTTCCAAGACAAACAACTCTCCTTAGACAGTACAGTTTCAGTTTCATTAATTAAGATCGGTGATATCGATCCATATTCTCCGACAATTTTTCTTTTAGAGCTTTTTCGAGCTATTTGCCTATAAATTTAGAGCAAAAAAAAGCGTAATTCGTTGATCATACATAATTGATTCATTGTATCAAAACGACAAATTAAAATG
The DNA here is from genome assembly GCA_023349425.1 of Anthopleura sola. Taxonomy (NCBI): domain Eukaryota; kingdom Metazoa; phylum Cnidaria; class Anthozoa; order Actiniaria; family Actiniidae; genus Anthopleura; species Anthopleura sola. The sequence goes on along the minus strand of JALHLI010000006.1, from coordinate 5,325,256 downwards.
ATCCAAGTGCTCCCGTCATCTTAGGTTATATTTATCAAGTTATTGTCGTACTAATTTAGAGCAAAAACAACTCATTAATAATTCAAGGACTGAAAATCACAAGTGAAAAAACTGAATTAATGCAATCACTAAGGCCTGGTTTTCACTACAACGCAAGCACAAGCACAAGCATAATCGCAAGGATTATTTTTTTTGAATTGATACTTGTGCTTGCGTCGTAGTGAAAACGGTATTCCTACTTGTGTCTTGTGCTTGCGTCGACACCCCCATACATTAATATCGTAGCATGACTTTAAGAGGGTATGTTTTTAATTTGTTTTGGTTTGACATGCAATGAATAATTAAGGGTGATTTTTAAATTGCTACTTTAACTGAATTATTATTCTGAATTTTGCTTCGATTTCAGAGATAAAATAGTTTTTGTACGTACAATGGTTCTATTCCTTCATCTATATACACTCATACGCTCTACTGAGTATGTTCTAGTACTTTAAGCACAAACTACTGCACACACGTATACACTATCCACTACGTTCTAGTACTTTAAGCACAAACTACTGCACACATGTATACACTATCCACTACGTTCTAGTACTTTATGCACAAACTACTGCACACACGTATACACTATCCACTACATTCTAGTACTTTAAGCACAAACTACTGCACACACGTATACACTATCCACTACGTTCTAGTACTTTAAGCACAAACTACTGCACACACGTATACACTATCCACTACGTTCTAGTACTTTAAGCACAAACTACTGCACACACGTATACACTATCCACTACGTTCTAGTACTTTAAGCACAAACTACTGCACACACGTATACACTATCCACTACGTTCTAGTACTTTAAGCACAAACTACTGCACACATGTATACACTATCACTACATTCTAGTACTTTAAGCACAAACTACTGCACACATGTATACACTATCCACTACATTCTAGTACTTTAAGCACAAACTACTGCACACACGTATACACTATCCACTACGTTCTAGTACTTTAAGCACAAACTACTGCACACACGTATACACTATCCACTACATTGCTGACTTTCATATCGGTAGCGGGAGGACTAAATCGAAACCAGACAATCGTGAAAACAAACTACTGGATATACTTACACGCACAACCACTAACTATACACCCAAGTATTTTATATAACAAAACACAACTCGCAAGAATTAAGTGCTTGGATAAGGAGTTTTAACCATATGGTGTAAGGAGGTGTTCATGATCTGCTTTCTTGTTTACTTGTTTGTTTGCTTGTTTGCTTGTTTGCTTGTTTGCTTGTTTGCTTGTTTGCTTGTTTGCTTGTTTGCTTGTTTGCTTGTTTGCTTGTTTGCTTGTTTGCTTGTTTGCTTGTTTAATTTGAGTGCTTTATTTTTTCTTTCAAAACAGGATTCAATTTTCTATTCAATCAAATACAAAGCAAAGGCACATTGAATGGCTCTGGACGCGTTTAAATTCAGCTTTCGTAATTATAGTTCAACAACATTTAGTACGTCCCACGCAATCTTTAGCATACACCTGTCAGACTCATCTTTATGCCGAGCCCCTATTCATATTTCTCTTCTATTTTTCTCATTCCTTACTTTCATTTCTTCGTCATCTGAAGCTCATCGATAAATATTTTCTATTTCAGTTATGCTTCTTAGCACTTGATTCAAACATTTTAGAAACTCTTAGAACCTGGAAGTTAATTGTATTTGTTTGTTCGAGCAAATTTTTCTCGGAAAGAAAATCCGAGAAAAATTCACTTGAAGAAACAAATAACAACTTCTAATAAATTTACCAAGCGCCAAAAATACCGAATATTTTTAAATATCTTTTTAGTTGAACGAGTAAACAATTCTACAGTCGACAGTGCTCCTTTACTTATCCTATTTTCTACTTTAAGCAATTCACAATTCCAACTTTAATTTAGTTTTTAATCAACACGTTTATAAAAATTGAATCCTAATCAAAAAATGTTTTGAATTTTTATCGTTCAAAATAAGAAAATAAATCAAACCGATATATCAAACTGTATAGTTAACCCTTTCTTCTGGTTTATTTCCAGGTTATCTCGCTTCTCTCAGGCCGTAGGAATTAGCCAATCAGCGAACATTTTATTCGTAGCTCAATGTTTCCTAGTTCCAGGTTTTCGGCTCGATTTATAATAGCCATCGCTCGAAAATAAAGAAAATAAAACTCATCCGTGCAAAGATTCGCCAAATACCTTTTAGAAAAATCATATTGGTTTCGTCGTTGTTGGTGGAAAATATTTCATTTTGACAAGAGATCAATAGAAAACACTTGGATATTTTCGCTGTGATAAACAACGCATTGCGCGTCTGTATTCCAGATCACCTGGTTGTCATGGCTGTCTTTCTTCCTTTACGGTTTTTCCTTTGTTTTTCTTTTAGCAATTTTCCAAGGATTTTTTGTTGAAAAAACGAATTAAATCCAAAAAACCGTTCTCAGAAACTCGCACTTTTTTAAGCATTTAACAGTTACACCACTTCAATCGCTTAACGTTTTAACTTTAAAATTCAAGTTTGCTTTTGAGTCAAAATTACTCCAGTCAATTTAGTCAAACGAGAAGTGGAAAAAAGATGAATAATAAAATAAGATTTTGAAAAAGTTATTTTTAGAGCGAAATAATTTTATGAACGTCGGACAAACTTCATTTTAAAAAGCACGGAAAGATAGACAGATTTCCAGCATTGCGTTTTCTGTTCTCGCAAACGGCAGTTATAACTGATCCCTTTTTCATCGCTTCCTTGCATTTGATATTTTACTTTACCTTTTGCAAACCTTCGCTCCGAAGACAAATATTGTTTTGGAGATTTTTTTCGATTGTTTTTTACTAATTTTAGAGAATATTTTTGCTTGTTAACTGACGTTTGACGCGCGTTTGCCTTAAACGAGATGTTCAATCTCTAACCAACTAAATGGACGACAAGCAAAAATCGACGCATTGCTTAAGATTGAGTTTAAAAACCAAATTTAGACCATAACTTCAATCCAACGTCCACAAAACGATGTAAAAAAGTTCCTTACCTTAAGAGTTGGCCAGAGTGTTTTGCTTTATCGTTGCACCAGCTATTTTGTTATATGACTTTCAATTGAGGATCGGACGACGACCTCTCATCGATGAGGAGCGCTTCAACTTATGATCTCTAGTATTACCACACGGATATTCAATGCGGCAAGCGCAATGTGTGAATGTAGGTTCATTAAGGATAAAAAGCTGATTTGCTTTTTTTGACACAATTAAATTTTTAAAAATCTTGGTCATTTACGTGCGATTCACCGGATCTTCCGTTGATGAGGATCAAATAAAATGATAATATGAATGCGTCGGTCGAGAAAAAATAATCTTGAATACAGACTCTTTGCGATAATAGTTCCTGGAAATGGACACTCAGTAAAAATCAATTTCCTTAAATTTTGAAAAATCGTGGTAGAAAATGGCTGCTCTCTTCCTGGAATTGAAATCTTTAATTTCATGGAAGATCTAGCTAGAGTCGTTTAAAACCTCTATGGGATCCTTGAAAATGAAAGGAGTGTGTTTTTCTTTCGACAAATTTGCAGGTGTCTTCAGTATAATGATTGTCATTAGAATTAGAAGGTTTTGTTTCGTAAACGTTTTTCATTATTCTTCAGATCTAGAAACACTTGTGACTAAAAGCTACGAATAAACGATCTAGCGCCCTGATTGGCTAACAGGATGCGAATGGGGGTCTATTTCTGGTAGCAGGTGATTAAAAAAAGTGCTTATTTTGAAATTAAATGACAAAAATTAAATAGAAAATCGTATATGTATATGGTTCTTTTCAGATATGTTTTGGTAATAATAATAATATCAATAATAATAATAATAACAATAATAATAATAATAATGATAATAATAATATTTTATACTGCAACCTTTAAAAGAACAATAAAATATATGTGTATGTGTTTAATAACCATACAATGTTGTAAAAATATATAGTACCATAGAATGAATATCGAAATATATATTATTTATAGAATTCAAAAAAAGGAAAAAATTATATAAAAAAGAAAAACTTATATCGCTTAAAAAAAATACGAAGGAAAAAAACCTGAAAACTAGCTAAACATTTATACATATGGCACTCTCTACTGTTTCAATATCGAGAGTTAAGGCACTAGGCCATGTGGGATAGGCTCAGAGATAATAATATGCGTAATGGATAAGCTGCGAGCCTTAATGTGAGCGACTGAAGAAGACTGCCGTTAGGCCTTTAACAACTTCAAGTCGACTGAAAAATGAGCCAGTTCAACTAGAAACCGCGGACAGCTGTTTCGTCCTGTATTGGGCCTCGTCAGCACGGTGTCAGTCGCTCACATTAAGGCTCGCAACTTATCCATTACGCATATTGTTTCAATATCAATGTCAATATTTTTAATGTCACATGGTATTCTTGAAAACCAATGGGGTGAATGTACCCTGTTCTACTTCGATGGCATTTTCCGCGTACAAACGCTTCTTCTCGTTTTCGTGCATTCTGTAAACCTGTTCAAGGTCTTGATACAAATCTGCATTTGAGTGGCAAACCCTCACGTCAAAAAAGGCAGACCGTCGACGCGCATGGATGTCCAATCTCGCTTCCGGGGCTTTGTTTGTCCCTCTACTCAGATGTTCCCCTGTGATGTCTTGCAGGACAGGTTCAGTTTCAACATCGTTACATACCGTGATAAGTAGCTCAGCTTCAAGATCACGTAACTCGTTATGGCGCTGAATAATACATATCATGGCGTGGTTTACAGAAAAGAGTTCTCTACATACATATGTTTATAGCGTCTCTAAACTCTCTCTTATTCAGGTTGAAACCCATGTCTTTGAGTGGCATCACTGTAAGCCAGGTCGGAGCTCCTTTCTCTGCAGCCAGATCTAATGCCCTTGATACCTTTCGTGGTATTGTCTTCTTAATATCATTCGCTGCATCTTTAGTTGTCTTTTCTCTGTCACTTCGGACACTCTGCTGTCCTGATCGCACTTTAGCGTCGTCTGGAAGCTCATGTGTTTGAAGAACGAGTTTTTCAACCAGTGGCATGGTTACTTCGACTGATGATGAATACTCAGAATTAGTTTTCTGTATAAATATATTTTTTTTGAGTAGATTTTTATGGTTATATATTTCTATTCTTATATATTTTAATATATTTTTCAATAATATATTAATATCAAATGCTTAATTTTTTCCCTGATTTTAGTAAAATGATAGTGATTAGATTTAAGTTCATTAATACCATATACCATATTTTATAAAGTTTATAAACAACCACATAGATTTTATGTATATCTTATTTTTACCGCGCCTTCTGCCACCATTTTTACCGCCACTATCAACAGCAAAACAAATATTATTAGCACAATCATATGCGAAACAGTTATGAAGAATAATCTCGGAACTCCAGTCCATCTTCTGCCACCATTTTTATCGCTACTATCAACAGCAAAACAATGAATACTAATATCATTAGCAAAATCATATACGAAACGTTTATGAAGAATAATCTCGGAACTCCAGTCCATCTTCTGCCACCATTTTTATCGCTACTATCAACAGCAAAACAATGAATACTAATATCATTAGCACAATCATATACGAAACGTTTATGAAGAATAATCTCGGAACTCCAGTCCATCTTCTGCCACCATTTTTACCACCACTATCAACAGCAAAACAACCATGAATACTAATATCATTAGCACAATAATACAAAACATTCATGAAGAATAATCTCGGAACTCCAGTCCATCTTCTGCCACCATTTTTACCGCCACTATCAACAGCAAAACAACCATGAATACTAATATTATTAACACAATGATACAAAACAATTATGAAGAACAATCTCGAGAGTCCATTCAAGAGTGTTGCTTTTAGTAAAACTCCTTCAACAAACGAAAATAGTGCACGATAATATTCGGGGCAGGAAATGGCTTCCCTGGAGATCCTATTTTAATAGCGCACTCATAATGCATGTGAAATTAAAGATAAATTATATGGAGCTTCTTGATAGATTGAGAACGTATCCAAACAATAGATTGAGGCAATTTTTTACAGAAAAATAGATTGATATGGTTTTTTGAATAAATAATATCAATGACATACGGAAGAGAAATGAAATGAAACGAACCCAGTGCCATGAAAGTCATGCAAACATCCTGCAATTTTGAATGTGGGAAAACGTTTTGTTTTTGTCAAAAGTGTTTTCACAACGAATTCATTTCCTGATCAATTTAAAGGGGCACGAAGTTGTGAACTTTCAATTCATAAAATTGAAAGAATATTTTAATTATAACGTTTTGATTAGCATACAACGCAAGCTGTTCTCTTTCGTGTTTGTACTCGTGCATGTGCACGAGTGTTGTTCTTAAACGGGGGTTCACGTGTAAATGAAAACCGTGTTTCCATTTGAACAAGAATTGTCTTTTCATTTCATATTGTAAAGGGGTGTCTAGGGGGTCTCCTAGTCTGCCCGTGATACACACCCACCCACCCACCCACCCACACACCCACCAACCCACCATCCTTTGTAAGAAAATGAGTGATAATATTAATACAAAAATATGGCTGTAGCAATAAAAAAAATTATGGAATTTGATAATCATGATGTCCAGAAGAACCTCTGACTAGTTCTGTGGGTTTTTTGGTTCGGCATTTTGAAGGGGACCGGATTTATGCCCCCTCCCTTTTGAAAATCCATACGCCCCCGTTTCAAGTCATGCCCTGACTTAGATCAGCCCAGAGGTTGTTTCAGGATATCTTTCAGGTTCTTGCTTTGTTTCGTTGTAACTTTTTTTTCCCCTCATTAACTCACATACATCATTGGTTATGTTGTTGTCTGTGTGGAGTTGCTGTTTTTGTTGCCAGTGTTGTTGTTGATAATGTTGGTTTGCGTATGGTGATGGAATATGAAATGTATATGTGATCGTACCATACTGAATGGACTCAGAAAAAAAATTCTGAGCCCCAGATACGACCCTCCGTATGCTAGCAGTGTTGTTGTTGTTGTTGTTGGTGGTGTTTTTTTGTTTTTTGTTGTTAGTTGTTTGTTCTTATTGTTTGTTTGTTTGTGTTCAAATCCCGCCATGCATGGGAGCACGGAATTTCCCCCCGAAAATAATTTGCTTAAACAAACACATAACAACTCCTAAAAGGAATATGTTTTTCTACTTTTCTATTTATTTATTCTTCATATATTGGAATTTATATTTAAGGCAATGATTCCCAACCTGGTGGTCAAAACAACGAAAATATCAACATCAAAAAAGGGTTTCAATCGTCAAGAGAATCCTCGTTTGTGTTGAGCTCCAGGTTGGGAATTAGTGCAAAGGGTCAATTGACTCGTATCGACCATTCGGGCCACGGGTCTAATTGTTAATTAGCCTACTATTTCACGGGCGGGATAAGTAAAAGCACTCTGACTATGTATCATGTAACGATTAGTGGCTCGACTATAGCAAGACTGTTCTGGAAGCTATGCACAGACTAACCCGCCGTGTTTTGATAATGCTGCCGCCAAATAATATCGCAATTTCAAGTGAATGTTATACCTTGAGAAAAACAATCTTGTTTACATTATGCGAACTAAAATATAATTTAAAATACATATTTTCAATTTTCAAGACCGTTGTCATCGTTAAAAATAACAAATAGGAATCAATTATTTTTGCAAAACAGGTATAATTATTTATAAAGAGAAGATAACTAGCGGTAAGCTAGTGTGGGCTGCGTCGGTGTTTCTAATGAAACAGTATGGATAAAAAGTTAAATTTTACACCGTAAAAAATAAGAGAGATCACTTACTGACGTTTCGGACGCTAGTCCTTCGTCGGAGTAAGAGACGAAGGACTAGCGTCCGAAACGTCAGTAAGTGATCTCTCTTATTTTTTACGGTGTAATTATTTATAGTTAACTGTACGTTTTGAAGGTATAGACTGACATTTTTGAAATAATTATCTTGTTGGTATGTACTACAACAGTTATATCCTCATCGATCTAGGGGGCTTTATAATCAAAATAAAAATATTCTAATTTCTAATTAATTTCTATTACTATTTTTTATATTTCTATGACAACTTTTCTTTACTTTTATAACTTTAACATCGAACAATTCTATTCAAATTCAATGTCCTAGTCTTACATTCTTTGTACAAATTTAAGTTTTTAGACGACATGTTCTAGTCCTATCTATACATTTTAGTTTTTACATAAACATATCTTATATTTTTTATTGTACATGTATTTTTTAAGTATGTACATGTAAATTTTGATAGTTTTTGCTTCATATAGTGTTTGATATTTGTACATTTTTATAATATTTCTGCGTGTTTCATATCATTTAATATGTATAAGTTATTTTGTATTGCTCTATGATTGTTTATCTATCTATTTATACTTATGTTTTTTTCATCTATCTGTTTTTGTACGTTTGTTTGTTTGTTAAAGATGCGGTGATACGAGCAACAAATAAATGTGCAACTTGTCGCGCAATATTGTTGCTCGTATAACCACCCAGCGCTCAACAAATTTTCTTTGTTCCAGAAAGTAGAAAGAGCTTCCACTTCTGCAACAAAGTCGCGCAACAAAATTTTGCTGTTGCACAGGGTAGTAATACAAACCACATTCGCTCTGCGACTTGCAACGCAACAATGTTACGCGACAAGTTGCACGATTTTGTTGCTCATATTTCCGCACCTTCAAGGGGCACTTGGATGAAAACGCCCAATTTTTTGAAAGTCCGAATAGTTCAAGTATTCGAGGATAATATGACTCATGATTATGAAAACCAGATTGGCAAACATATTAGGCTGGGAGCCATTTGCAGTTGAGAAATTTTGGTTTAAAAACTTAAACAACAATAGGGTTGAGTAGAGTGCAAACAATATATCCGTGAAATACAAATTACTAAATAGTACAAAATAGTGCTAATTAAACAATAGAAAACAATAGAATTTGCGAAAATTGTACCATTTAGTAATGACTAATGTTTCACGGATATATTGTTTTCACTCTAAATGACGTTATTTACTCACAATTTAGATTGTCATGAATAATATGTTGATTGGCTACTATTGGGATCATTTCCAATTTTCATCGATTTTCATTCAAGTGCCCCTTTAAGGTTGCTTGTTTGTATGTTGTTGAGTTTTCTGTTCATCTAATCATTGTTTGATTAATTTGTCTGTTCGTCTGTCTGTCTGTTTGTCTGTCTGTCTGTTTGTCTGTCAGTTTGTTTGTCTGTCTGTCTGTTTGTCTGTCAGTTTGTTTGTCTGTCTGTCTGGTTGTCTGTCTGTCTGTCTGTTTATCTGTCTGTCTGTTTGTCTGTCTGTCTATTTGTCTGTCTGTTTGTCTGTCTGTTTGTCTGTGTGTCTGTCTGTCTGTTTGTCTCTCTATCTGGTTGTCAGTCTGTCTGTTTGTTTGTTTGTCTGTTTGTCTGTTTGTGTGTCTGTCTGTTTGTCTGTGTGTCTGTGTGTTTGTCTGTTTGTCTGTGTGTCTGTGTGTTTGTCTGTGTGTCTGTGTGTCTGTGTGTCTGTGTGTCTGTGTGTCTGTGTGTCTGTGTGTCTGTGTGTCTGTGTGTCTGTGTGTCTGTGTGTCTGTGTGTCTGTGTGTCTGTGTGTCTGTGTGTCTGTGTGTCTGTGTGTCTGTGTGTCTGTGTGTCTGTGTGTCTGTGTGTCTGACTCTTTGTTTGTCTGTCTTGCAAGCTGTGTGTCTGTCTGTCTTGCAAGCTGTCTGTCTGTCTGTCTTGCAAGCTATCTGTCTGTCTGTTTGTTTGTTTGTTTGTTTTTCTTTCATCCAATAGTAATTTTTTTCTTTTTTTGTATTAAGGCATGGTTAGAAACAATCGTAAAAAAGAAAAAAGTTTAACTAAGAAACAAGGTAACACAGAGAAGAGAAGCGCACTGAAGGCAAGGCAAACAACTGAAAAAGCAAAGCGAAACAAGTTAAAGAAAATTAATGAAAAAGAAGAAATCCATCTGCAAGAAAAAGATCTTGAAAAAGAAAATATCACACAAGGAAGACTCAAAAAGCGAATACAAAAATATAACTGATAAGAAGAAAAGAACAGACAAACAAACAAGCAAGCAATCAAGCAAGGAAACAAACACTCGCCGGCAAAGGAAAAAAAAGAGAGAGAATTGGAGTACTTTCCTGACAGTCTTTTTTGTATCCTCAAAAACTAATGCTTTAAGCGGATCTTATCAGTTCAATTCTATATATCCTGGTTTAAAGCTTATCGCTTTTTGCCGCCCGGCGCTGCCATCATCCGGTTAGGAAGGAAATCAAAAAGTGAGATAAAGAAGAGCTTGTTTTCCAGAAACTGGTTTACCCATCCGAGACCAAGGTAGCTGGAAAAAATATTGGTTCGCAATAACTTTTTCTGTCAAAAGAAACAGTGTGAGAAGCTGATTGTATTTAGATATTCTCGTCTCAAAACAGAGCTAAAGCCATACCTTTGATTAAGGCTACTGTTTTTTTTGTTTTTTGTTTTGCGTCCTTTTTTCTGGGCTCAGTTGTAAACTGTTTTAGGCTTGCGTTTCCTATTCCTTAGGCTCTGTTTGTTAGTCTTTGTTTCCGGTCGAAATTGGACTTTAAACCTCATCTTTTTTGCTATTTCGTTGTTTGTTATGGCAGGCTTTCTTTTTAGTGGACTCTTTCCGCATCGTGGAACTCTATTAAAGCTTAATTCATCTTGCTCCATTCTGTTATTTTCTTTTTTTTTTTTTTGGATTTTCAGTGACCTGTTTATAGGCGTATGTCATTGTTAAATTCATTTTTAACGAAAGCTTGGTTTCTCCTGTCTCCATTAGGTTAATCTGAGCTGCTTCTCTGATTGTTTGGCGTCTGAAGCGTGCTCATATGAATCGTGACTCTTGCATTGATATTCTCGTACGAGTTGAACAGCAAAGACCTCATCGCTGTCTGGAAATCAGTCTTGAAAAAGGTGTAAAGAAGTGGATCAACGAAACCAGTGGAAAACTTGAGAAACAGAAACAAAAAATCTGCCCAGTTGGGTATGGGATAGTCACCATCATTCCACACATAATCCGACAGGTGTGATATAAAGAAATATGGAAACCACCCAACAGCAAAACTGATGGACATCGCTGAATACACCATAACTGCGCGCCTCTCTGCTTGCTTTCTTTTCTGCTGTTTCTTGGCCATTGTCCTGTTGGCGAGGATTTTCAAGCGGCTCTTTTGTTTTCGTATCAGGTGGAATATATGAAAAGTGACTAGACTCATGATGGTGAGAGGAAAGAGGACGAAGCAGCATAGTAACGCTAGGGAATACTTCCGTGTGGCTTCCATGTCGTCGTACCAAGACAACTCGATAACGGGAGTTACCAGAGAGATGATCCAAATTCCCGCCAAAATTACCAAAATTCGCTGCTTTGTCACGAGCCGACGGTAATGTAGAGGAGCCAAGACTTTGATGTAGCGCTCTATCGTAGCGGAGAGCAAATGGAGGATGGTGGAAATTGCAAGGAATTTATTGCAAATGTCCATGGTTTTTAACAGCGAAACATTTTGATAAGTATTGCTCAAGATAATTAGGGGAATCCCGATGAGTCCGGACGAGATGTCCGAAACAGCCAAACTGACCAGAAAAAAGTTTGTCTTTCTTAACAGAGTTCTTCTTTTATACACCAGCACAAAGACCAAACCGTTGGCCACAACTATAAAGATACCAACAATGGATAAACAAATGAAGATAATTTGGAGATCCATGTTTGAGTTATCCATGTAGTGATCACCGAGATTACTGGTATTAGATGTCTTGTTCATCTTGGGCTATTCGTCGTGTTAGGTCGAGGAGTGTACAACACTTTTTCTAAGTCAGAGGCGTTGTTTATCAGGAATCACCATAGAAGTTCCTGCATCAAAAACAACAAGAGCGTCAAAATTATGAACACAAGTCAAAATATCATTCGGCTTTATAGTCCATTTTCTCAGCAGTTTATGTCATTATTTCAATCCCTTTTAAGACAGGGATTATTATTTTTTCTATTCAAAGTTTTCTCTTTGTAGATAGTGCTCAATTGCTTAATGTATTTTAACCCAGTGACGTCTAGAAAACACTAACTTTTCTCGAGAAGTTAAACCACGTCACAAGCTCTTTAAATTTTCCAACTTCCTATTCCTCCTGTTTGGATTCTTTTTATCGACTAATCTAGTCGTTTCAAGTCTTCTTTTCGTGCTGTTTTTCGTGCTGCGTGCACTAAATTCGCCATGGCAATGATAGGGGCTTTCAAGTCAGCCGGAAACTATGCCAATTATGTTAAAAAAATCAATTTCATTTCCCCCTATTCACGAGCAAATGGCGCTTTACCTGAGATTTTTAAGCCAAAAATAGCGGCTCGTATATAAACATTAGCGATGTGGATCCTACTTGAAAAGATGTAGTAACAATGAACGTTAGACTAATCTCCTGACCCAAGAGAGTACTCTTTTGCCTGACCTTAATAAAAATATGCCTTAAAAAAAAAAAAAAAAAAAAAACAAGAAAGAAAACAATGGTAATACTGTCAACAAGAGTCCAGCGTTTTCGTCTTCATGAATAATGTTGGATAACAAGAAATATGTTCCAAACGTTTTGTCTGCAGGTGTGTGCTCGAGTTAGTTTAGTGTCCAAGAAAGCGTTGCCAAGGCTCGCATAAGAAGATGACAAAAAAACTTTGAAAAAAATGTTCCCTTTTTGATTATTTCTAATCAGGTTTAACGCATTTGATTGCATAGTCGGCTTTGAGCCGGTATCGCGCTGAGCGCCTCTTGCGGTTACCTTCAAATGGACGAAGAAGAAGCTTGAAATATATGAAATATAATATATTCAGAATCTTTCTGAAGCAGTTGGTGGGAGTTCTTGATGTGGAGTCTTTTAAGGTCTAAAGCTATTGAATATCTTCAAGCGGCGAACACTTCGCTGCAGGTGTGAGATATTTTCATTTTCGGTTTTACAAAAAGATAAATATTCATATAAATGCTTAAAAACCGGTCTCTAAATCGATGAAATTAGCAAGAAATGAGCCCAAAAGACCCTAGTATTTTAAGATAATTTCTTACTTTTAGCGAATTATGATAGCACTGGCGCTTAACCAATTCATCAAAGCCAAGTCATATTTAAAGACTTGAATTCAGTCAAATATCCTTTGCCAAGATAAACCTTATTGTCCAGGACACCTGAAAAATTTGAGAGGTCTTGCTGATGAAAATTACAAAAATAGGGATGTTTTTTGAAGCAGAGAATTCCCACAAATTGGCTTGAAATTGTTGAAAATCCTAGCGATAATCCGTGGTTGTAAGAATGAAAACAAACATCAATGGCGTATAAACCTATTTGTTAATCCTGCGTTTCAAAGTCATAAATTACAGTCTTAGTGCTCTAACTTAACGCTTCGCGAACCGTTTTTGAATTGACCAAGCCATAAGTGTCGTACCACGTACCAATGTATGAGATAATCTTCTTGCCTATTGCTTCTCTAAGTCGACCTCACCAAGAGCTGTTTCTTTTGGGGATTTTTCGGAGAGTACTTTCTGAGTATTCAAGTATCGAGTTACATAATCAAAGCATAGTGGGAAGGACTCAAACTGGTTTTTTTGTAATTGAGCTAGTCTTGAGTACAGGTGCATTCTGTTTGTTCAAAAAGCGGCAGAAAATTAACTTACCGATCATATAGGATGCTACTGACATGCACGGCCAATATCGATAAAGTCATATTTATGAAAGTCCACATTTACTATTGGTTTACATTTTGTGAATGAAATTCAATATAGCTTTGAGACAGAGAACAAATTGATTAATGCTTTTTTGGATCGCATAATGTTAGTTCTAATTTTCCAATTTGCTCCTAAAATAATCACCCTAATAAATAATAGAACCATTTGTCTAGCGCAGAAAAAAAAAAATTCGATTTTTTTTCTAGAAAAATCCGCAAATTTTTTTTATTGCCACACTTGATACATACAGCACAGATAATTAAAAATTGAGTTTCTACAATATTGCTGAAGAAATCTTCATATTATAATATTGATTCGAGTTAATATTCATCGTACGAAATAACCAATATTTCTTCTCGTTGGTTTGAACTCAATAAGAACTTACCATTTGAAACACTTCCTCAAATCGTGAAAAACCGTCGCAAAATAAGAGACATAAAAACATCCCAAACCAAGGAGATTGGATATCTACAAATTATCTACTGTTTGTGGAGAAAAGTCTTATTACTCCTTATTACTATTTTCATTAAAATATCAACACTTTGGTGTTACTAGAATGTTTAAATAAGGAAAAAAGGTTAAATTTTCCTGACAAATCTGTGGCAGGTGAAAGGTGTCAAAAGATTTTCAAAGATGCTAATAATGATAAGTGAAACGAGTAAATAAGATTCAAAACGTTATCATGTGATGAAGTTATGAACTATTCCATCCGTCCATCCGTCCATCCGTCCATCCGTCCATCCGTCCATCCGTCCATCCGTCCATCCGTCCATCCGTCCATCCGTCCATCCGTCCATCCGTCCATCCGTCCATCCGTCCATCCGTCCATCCGTCCATCCGTCCATCCGTCCATCCGTCCATCCGTCCATCCGTCCATCCGTCCATCCGTCCATCCGTCCATCCGTCCATCCGTCCATCCGTCCATCCGTCCATCCGTCCATCCGTCCATCCGTCCATCCGTCCATCCGTCCATCCGTCCATCCGTCCATCCGTCCATCCGTCCATCCGTCCATCCGTCCATCCGTCCATCCGTCCATCCGTCCATCCGTCCATCCGTCCATCCGTCCATCCGTCCATCCGTCCATCCGTCCATCCGTCCATCCGTCCATCCGTCCATCCGTCCATCCGTCCATCCGTCCATCCGTCCATCCGTCCATCCGTCCATCCGTCCATCCGTCCATCCGTCCATCCGTCCATCCGTCCATCCGTCCATCCGTCCATCCGTCCATCCGTCCATCCGTCCATCCGTCCATCCGTCCATCCGTCCATCCGTCCATCCGTCCATCCGTCCATCCGTCCATCCGTCCATCCGTCCATCCGTCCATCCGTCCATCCGTCCATCCGTCCATCCGTCCATCCGTCCATCCGTCCATCCGTCCATCCGTCCATCCGTCCATCCGTCCATCCGTCCATCCGTCCATCCGTCCATCCGTCCATCCGTCCATCCGTCCATCCGTCCATCCGTCCATCCGTCCATCCGTCCATCCGTCCATCCGTCCATCCGTCCGTATATGCGCCCTTTTAACTTAGATAATTCTAGGCTATTAGTAATGGTTAAAAACGCACGCCCCCTTTACATAATCTGTTTAGACGGGCAAATAGTCTAATAGACCTTTTAGTTGTAATGATATCATTGTCCTAATTCAGACCATGTGCCATTCTCTTGAAAACAATATTCATGGACGGAAAACCAATCAGATTGCAAGTTTCCCGATAGTCAGGTGCCTGGAGAACCAATCAGATTACGAGTTTCCCGATAGTCAGGTGCCTGGAGAACCAATCAGATTATGAGTTTCCCGATATTCAGTCGATTACGGTGGATACTAAGGGTAGTAGGTGCCTGGAGAACCAATCAGATTACGAGTTTCTCTATAGTCAGTCGACACTAGCGGGAGTGCAGTAACAATGCAATAGCTGTTATTATAGGTGAGCCTGCGCGCAATGAGATATTCTTTCGTTTTAAGAATCATACAAGTGAGGCTATCGAGTCGATACAATAGTAAGTTGTTGTACCATTTGTATCTCATTTGCATGCAACTGTAATAACTACTTTTAATCGCCGGCTTGTACTTCAAGTATGTCTCAGTACTATCGTTTTCCTTTTCCTTTCACTAGAATTGCATTCAATTCAGTTATTTATTTATAGCTTTATTTTATCATACTCACACACCATACCGCAATGCTATATAATATCTCACTTGTTTTCTCAATCGCTATACTAATTATCTTATGATATATATCTATCATTCTTACCAACAGTGTAAGTGTCAGACAGTGGGCATTTGTTCTTTCAAATATATATATATATTTTTTATTTTTTTATTTTTTTTATTTATTTATTTTTCATTTTGAGATTTGCCCGCAGGCTGGTGCTGCACAATAGAACACATATACTCCCATCTTGACAAAATAATAAGGATTCATCCATAAAAATTAACTTAAAATGACCTTGAATTTGTTAGTGAAATCTCAGGAAGCTTTAAAAAAGCAATTCCCTTATCAGAGTCATCCTGGTTGTATATTTATTTATATATTCATAGAAAGCTTAAAAAAGATATTTCTTAATTATTCCTTACAAATATTGGTTCGCCTACAAAGGAACTCGACAAAACATGAATTTTACTAAGATTGCTACTGAACTTAGGAAGCAACAATCTTAGAAACCTTGAATATATTTATAAGTCTATAAGTGTCGTTTTGTCTATAGAGACGTGGGAAAATAAGAAATAGTTGGTACATTTAACCACTTCTTTGTTTGTGCAATCAACTATCATTGTTTACATAAGCGCATCCGTTTGCTCTTAAAAACGTTAAAATTTTCGGGAAAATCGTTTGTCTAGATGATATGATGAATAAGAAAGAGTCGTCCAAAACATTTCTCAATTACGAGAATACTCATGGAGTAAACGTTACCATTTTTCATTTTTTATGGGGAAATCTAGAAAGAAAGACGAAAACGCAGAGAAAAATTTCACCATAGTTATTAAGAGAATTCTATGTCGAAAGAGTCGCCCAAAACATTTCTCAATTACGAGAATACTTATGGAGTAAACGTTACCATTATTTATGGGGAAATCTAGAAAGAAAGACGAAAACGCAGAGAAAAATTTCAACCATAGTTATTAAGAGAATTCTTTGATTCAATCACGACTGTCAAGTACAATTACAATTATTGGTTTTGGAAATTAATTTCACACCGACTGAAATCTACTGTTAAGAAAAACTGGAAAGTTTGCTATGCGTTGGCAGTTGTTTCCGGGTATGAAACTCAACAATCAAATTCTTTTCGGCTTTCAACGACTTATATTAAAAGAATAATTTCCATTGTTAAAAGTAGGCGACAGAATGTTATCATGCTGGGATTATTAGCTCGAGTCACGAATAGAGGAATTCACTTAAATGTTTAGATAGACTTGAATATAGTTTAAGTCGTGAATGTACACTTTTGCACTAGATATCTTGAAATTGCAGCCAGGAGTCCTGTATATGGTATGAGATCTTTTTACTAGTCCACATTTAAGCATTTGAAAAGTCGGATATTTCTGAAAGATATTTTTTTTTAAAGTCAGAGAAAACAAGAAAATCTTTATCATATATTTATACTTTTACTGTTCTTTTTCCGCTTGTATCCTCGTCTCCAAAAGGTTACTGGTTAGTTTAATGGAAAATAGTCTAAGTTTTTTCCTGAATTCCCTTTAGGTAAACCGAGTTCTGACAACATACATGCATATAATCTCCCCTAAGGCTTTCTTTCTCAATTTGAGAAAATATTTAATTATCTTCCATTTCGTTTAGAATCCAATGAATATTTTACTAAATATAGCTTTGAAAAAAACTACTTTTTCCTTTGGAGGAACTGCAGACCACACAAGATGACGAAAAATGCTTCGGGAAATATTTGCAGGACAAGATTTAAGTTTTGGTCAATTGGTCAGTTTTGGTTTTTGTTTTTATCAACAGAGTTGAGTCTTTTTATCCACTTATAATAATCATTACACGATTCTTTGGTCGGTTTTTGAACCTTCTTGAGTATTTCAGTATAACAAATTAACAAATTACAAATATCCAAGAGATTTTTTGACAGACCTTTTTAGCTTGGATGTAATGTTTTCCCACTTTAAGATACTGCGTCGTTCCCTGTGCTTAGCCCGTAAAATTGCTGGCTTCGTTTAGGTGAGCAAGTAAACTTAGTCACAACACTCACCCACAATCTTCCACTGTCGACCGTCGATGAGAAATGAATAGGCTGTTTGCATGTTTTCAAATACAATCATGCCTTTTTGAATGGA